>NJDC01001994.1:434429-449651 GCA_002245475.1 Calephelis virginiensis | reverse complement strand
ATTAATACATGATGCCAAAACTTTGGACCACTTTCTAAGAAAATTGTGTGGACGCAGGAGCATAAAATTTGGCACACTTATAGTTTATGTGTACCCACACTACCATGCATTTGACACACACAAAGAAATATATTGATGTTGACGATAAAAGATCACAGATGTCGCACTGAAAAGTTTGGAAACAAAGTAGTTGGTATTGAGAAATGAAGATGGCGTTCTTATCAACAAGATATTAAAATTTATTACGGTCGAGTTTTGGCCAATGGGCTACCACTAGTTATAGTTAAAATTATATGACTGGCCGTCAGTGGCGTAACTACAGGGTGGCAAGTCGGCGAAATGCCACGGGCCCCCAGCCGGAAGGGACCCCCTGAACTCCAACTCCCAACAATTATTATTTACCATACATGTTTAGAAAAAAAAGGTTTTTTTCTTAGATTTATTTTTGTTACCAACTCAGTTTCATTAAAAAAATTATTAAAAATTCAAAGCTTTTGTAAAAAAAGGGTTAAAACCCAGTTTTGAAACGTACCTATCTGATGCCACGCGTGTTATTATTACCCCCGATGTTTGGAGAATTTCCGCTGTAAGTTTCGGTCAACAGCGCTTAAAAAATTGGGTATACTTACGTCCCGCCAATTTAACGCTCACGGGGTACCTATCCCCGATTCCAGTTTGTATAATATAAGAAACACTCCACTATTCTATTATTAAGCAAGCACTCAAGCAGTTGGTAGTTGATTGTTATGAGAATTTAGTGTTTGTTGCAAGCTATTTTCTCAATGGATATGAGTAACCTCAGTCAATTGGTAAAATAGTTTGTGGAAGCCACAAAAAGACATCAAAAGAACATTTGCATTTAGTGGTAGTTGCATGGAATAAAAGATTAAGAACAAAAGTCCATTATCAAGAAACAAAAAAATTTTGGCGCCAGGTACTCACAAGACTCCTTGATGTTACTCGAACACTTTCAACTTTCAGTTTAGGTTTACGTGGCCATAGGGAAACGGTATATGGTTACGATACATTTCATAAAGGATTTTACAAGAGATATTTTACAAGAGTTGTTGAGCAAACCTAAGGGCCAGATTGAATACTTAAGTCAAAAAATCCAAATTTAGCTCTTTGCTGTTCTGGTTCAAAAAGTAAAAAATACTCTGGTAAATGAAATAGCAACCGAACCATTTATTCCCTTTTATTTGGTTCCACTCAAAATATTTCCAAAACAGATCAATTGCGTGAACGGTAAAGCGTACACGTTACTGTGTAATGGAGAAAGATGGAAATGGAACTCCAAAGACTCTCGTATTCAAAGAGTCTTTTTTAGGATTTCATGAGGTTAAGGATCTAACTGCCTAAGCAATGTCCAAGCAGATAGTAAAATGCATAATTGACAAAAGTATTTCTCTTAATAAGCGCCGTGGACAAGGGTACGATGGAGCGGTATTCGCTCCATCGTACCCATCCATCGTGAAAGGCACTTATGGGGCAGTACAAAAAATCATAAGATATAGATCCAAATGCGGTTTATTTCGATTGTGTTAGTTGTAATATAAATTTGGTGGTAAATGATGCAGTAAAAGAGGTCATAGAAATACAAACATTATTCGAAACTGTGTAAAAAAATAAAGTTTTTGGTCATAGTATTAAACAATGGAATATATTATGTAAGTTTTATATCTGACAATAAAGGAGTGACCGAGGTATCATCAAACTCAGTGACATTAAAAACAATGAACCCAACTAGATAGGCAGGAGGCTTTGATGCTATGTTGGCTTTAAAAGTTCGGTTTGTTGATGTTCAAAAGCGCTTACAAAAACTATTTTATTCAATTCCAAAACAGATGACAGAAATGAAGCTATCTTGCTGAAAGATAGAATAACGAAGATAGAAAACTACAATTTTAAGATGTTGGTTATCTATTGCTATCAGTCTAAAGCCGAGTCGATCTTTGAAATGTTTCAAAGCGTTTTCAAGTCTGTCTAGAACAATTTGAAAAGTATCGATATGAATTTGAAAATTTAAAAAAGGAATTAAATAAAAAATGTTATTGTTCGTTCAGCTTCTTTATTTTGGGGGGATGAATTCAAGTTACGCCACTGCTGGCCCTTGAACATTCTTTATAAGTTAGTGGGTACAAATCAACGGCCAAATCAAACAACCTAAAGAAGTTAAATATAAGAATAAACAAATCGCAGAAAGGAACCTTAGTCATGGCACGATTATATAATTAATTTTATTAGATTTTCTTATTTGACATATTTTTTTTTCTTTTTAGGAGTAGTTTTTTAATATTTCAATATTCCTTTTCTTTTTTTCCTGTTTTGATTTTTGTACAGTAGCAACAGTTTTTCATGTTGCCCATTCACGTTCATTATTTATTCTTGTAGAGTTTAGACGGTTAAATTTCTGAAAGATCAGCGCGGTATTTACAGGATAGCGCCCAGTTAGACGGGCCGGGACGGGGCGCATCGCAGCGCAATAATCCGCCTAGATCGCTTGCATACATTTTGAATAGAGCAACGCTCACTGTGCCGGGATGCATCGGCGCGGATTTTTCAGCGGCGGATTTCCGCAAGGCACCCCGGGCGCATACCCCAATGCGGCCCACAGTGACCAAAGATCCTGATATTACTGTTAAGAAAAGAGCACTATGGTATATTGGTATATTATAACGCTAAAGTTTCGTAAGACAACTACTAGAGGCGCCACTTTCCATACTTGAAGATTCGCATGACAACTACTAGATGGCGCAACTTTCCATACTTGACGATTTTAACACCGAGTGGCCTCTCTATTTCGTTGCTTTACTTTGGTACTAAGTAACAAAAATCAAAAATGGTGCATTACTATATCTTTAATACAGCTGAGACCAGCTGAGGGCTCTTCATCAGATACCACCGACCTTCAATTTTTGACATTAAATGAAGTGGCCCACCACCAAGTTGAATATTTTTTGTAGAAGCGGTACCTATGTCGATATCTCTAATAGTTTGGTTGGACTTTTTTAGGTATTTTCTAATCAGGGTCACCAAGTACTCCAGATCTTATAACCATACAATAACGCATGCATAAAATTTATACATTTCTGTGTAAGGTAGGTAGATGTGTCCAGGTGTTGTACTTCATGAGGTCCTGGGCTCGTTCTCCGAGTCGGACCACAAAGCATTTATAAACAGCACCTGTTCATTCAGGTTCTTTTAAATTTATTATTTACTTACTTCTTGTTACCCTTGTTTCAACGGCAACTATTATTGTGATTAAGAAAGAAGTAAAAGGCGAGACTACTGATGGCAAAGTGCTGTGTAGCAACTTGCCCGGGCAGAGGTAAACGTATTACCTGTTCTTACCGTCATAATGTAAATGTCACGTTCCGTCCTAGCGGGTAGGGTAGGATTGACCTGCACAAAAGGCCTAACATTCAGTCCCTGAGAAAGTAATGCACCTAGCACATTGGTGTCTAAAGGCCACGTTTATCTTTAGTATTTTTACCACAGCCCAAACGTAGAGAGGAGAGCCGTGTGCTTGTCCCTAGTTCAATTTCTCAGTCCATAAAAAGACTTACTTGACATTACTTGGCAACATGCATAGAAATAGGAATCTAAATGACTTGAGTTCACGTCCACACTTAAGTCGTGTTTGAGTCTCACGGTACTACTAATATCTAATCTCTGGACTCACAGCCACGCCGGGCTCAGAAACGTCAATTACTTTTTACAAGTTTAATTATGTTAATTGATGTCCCTAAGTGCGGTGGTTAAGCTGGTTTTCCGCTCGTGAAATATTTTTCCAACAATCCAGAATTCCACTCGTTCAGCAATTTTGACCAAGATTCAAAGACTATAGTACCCAAGACTGCTATAAAATATACAGCTCGTTTGATGAAAACTATTTTTAATAAAATGTCCACGTTTGTTTAAAAATTGTTTAAAAAAAACTGAAAACACTTTAAAAAGCGTCAAGTTTGCGATCCGCTTAATTTTCTTGTAGCAGGTAACAATTACGACCGAGGGTCCAATCTTGTTGTGGCGGGGGGGGAGGGGCGAGAAACGCTCAAAGGATGGTGAGCCATTTGACCCGCGTAGGATGGCGGTACGGCCCTCGGAGGAGGGGGGCGGACTTTTCATCTAGCTTGCCCAGTCAAGATAGGGTTGCGGCAGGTACGAGGGTGCGTGTCGCCACTGAGGCCCCGAAGTGGTGCTCGCTGTGTATCCGTGCACCACTTCTGACGGTATGCGGCCCCTGTTGAGAGGAGCGCCTGGTGGAGATCGCGAGATCTAGCACTGTTGGGGCTGTGGATGTGTGCGAAAGCGTTCCCGCAGTCCCGGTGCCTAGCGCAGGGGCTCACATAATCCGCCACTTCCCCCGAAAGTGGCGGGTATCCATGATGGATTTCCCCATATAAAAAGGTAATATTTACGAGGGTGTATTGAATAGTATTCGGCCTGAACAAGAAAATAAATATATATTAAATCAGTTACATTTTTATTTTTCTACATAATCACCATCAAGTTCGATGCACTTTTTTCGTTACTTCGATGTTCAGTACTTCGACATAGAGATCTTTCGAAGTTCCGTACGTCGATGCAATCAGATAATTTACACAATAATTTGCGTCCCTTATACATATAATGTCATTATTCTTTTAAGTGATTTTAATACTTGTTTAGTCAAAAATAATCATCGTACTCATAATTCTTACCTCTGTTAATTAACATATAAACCGCCCCTTTCTCCTACTCACCATTTTCCATACTACGCCACCAATACTACGCGATCGCTTTGGGACTTGAAAGTTGTCTTGGGTCCGGAGCGTGTCAGTATTCACGGTCAACTTCCTGCGTGCTTTTCCTATCACGACTTGATTTATCTCTCCTGTAAGATTGGTACTGGCAAAAGGAAGAAATCCTACATAATGCGACTTTGCTTCAATGATATTGATATTGAGACGCTTAAGAGTGACATTAATGCTGTGGGCTTGTTTTTGTAACTGATTGCTTGAATATTAAAGATAAATTTTGTAATTTGAACAATATCTTATTGGGAATTTGTAACAAAAATGCTCCAAATAGAAAAGATAGCTGTAAATATAATCCTGCTACTTGGATTACAGACAATAATAAGGGTATGATAAGGAAAAGAGATAAAATCCTGAGACACTATTGACTATAGGAAGTTATCTACGGTTGAAAATTTAGCTGACTTCGAATTGCTACGTGAAGTTGAACTGCTAAAGTTCGGAGTCTTTTGAGATCTCTTGGCGTACGGCGTTCATCTGTATCTGATAAATGTGTTGTCGATTTTCTACTGCACGTATAACACTGGATAATTTGACGAGAGATACTACCATTGCCAAATTGGCCACCAAACCTCACTGTGCTCCTTTTACTTTTGAAGAAGTTTAAATGTGAAAAAGCTTGTTCTGGCTATTACGTCAGCAGCTGTTGGTAGTGATGGTATGTGCTTTCGTAAGATTGTCACAGTGCTATCTGAATTCCTGCCCATACTTTGTGATGTTTTTAGTTTTTCTCTCACGTACGGCACCTTTATGAACTCCTGAGAGCAAAGATCTCTAATGCCACTACTCCTCCTCATTTTTGCCCTATCTCAATTCTCCCTTTCTTTTCCAAAGTACTAGAGCACACAGTGCACTCACAAATAGCTAACTTCTTAAAGAATAATTATCTTCTTCATCCTAACCAGTCAGACTTACGCCCTGCACTAACAAATAGTACTGATTCTACATTATGTTCGTCAAGCTATTGATGAATACCAATTATAACAAGTAAAAGTATCTTCACGCCCATATCCCCGAAGAAGTAGGCAGAGGCACAACCAGGGCACCCACGACTAGCCGAAGATACTAAGTCCCACAATGTGATAGGTGGCAAGCCTATCGCCAACCGGGCACATATCCGATCCCGAGCAACGTTTTTTTATTAGACAATAGGAAAAACCCAATTTTCTTTTTGTTGCCCGACCCGGGATTCGAACCCGGGACCTCATGCAGTCATGTCCAACAACTGAACCGCTAGACCACAGAGGCGAGGAAAGATATAATTGTTAGTTTTTATTGAATAGTATTGAAATTTCTTTTACCATTGGAAGCAAAGCAAGCACTATCCCTAATAAACATAAGCTACTTTTTACCACGGAACAATGTTTAATTTCCACAGGACAACGGTTAAAAGGACACCGGCTGGTAAAAATTATCTTTCCGTACTAACCTATTTCACATAACCTACGGCTAAACCGATTGGGTTGAAATTTTATATGGGTATTCCGATGGTTTCCTATATGTTTTAAAAATACATTTGCACCCGGTAGGAGAAGCTGCTGTTGATAAATCGTCTACACTTTAATGTTCAAGAGGAAAGATTTGATTATTTGAGTATTGGTATTCTATACACTCCGAAACCATTAAAGAATAGTGATTACTGTTGATGAATATAGATTACGTTATTTCTACGAAAAATTAGCAATTTGTTGAAGCACCTATACACATATGTAGGTATATTATATATTTTATGGCAAAAAACAATGAACAAGCACGCGGTTCTTTTCTACACAAAGCACCCGGGCCAATACGGGGAAATATATAAAAGTGTTTTCGCGCCTGTAACCCAGAAGCGATAAGCAGAGGTACCCACGACTAGCTGGAGACACTAATTCCATATTATGACAGGTGGCACACCTATCGTCCATGAGGCACATAATCTCGTGAAACGTTATATTTTTTTTTTGCTAGCCACTAGTCGCTAGACCACAACGATGAAAACCTAAATAAGAAAAACATCAGGGAAACTGCTAGAAATAGCTGTTTCATACTTGAACGGTCTTATCAATTATAAGTTCCTCATTAATTTTTCGTAAACATATGTTTTGACGACTTTGTATAGCTCTAGTACAGGTATAGGTGTGTACTTGAAATATTTCAAAGCAAATGAAGAATTTTGTAATAGCTTCAACTGCTTGTATTTTACGTAAGTCCGTAGAATTTTCTAATTCTTTAATTAAAATAGGTACGTGTGTTTGCTTTCTACACAAAGACTCACAAAGAAGGTTAATCGAGGTCATCCCAGCTGGCTGCATGTAATTCTTTCAAATGTGCCCCACAGGCTCCACTTTCCAGTTCTTTCGCTTCTTATTGAGCCTTTGTCCACATTATTTGATCAATTAATGTACATTGGCCCAAAGATGTATTTTGTGAAATATATCGTATCTGTGAGCTGTCAAAAACAAACGTCAAATCACTAATCGAATAATGTAAGCAAATATTGAGACAACGCGACAATTTATAAAGACTGAATTTATTTTAGAATTTATCTCTTATTAGTTTTACATTAAACGTTGAAACTCATATAATAAATAAGTTTATTGATTACAATGATTTAAAATTATACCTAATATAAAATATATTATTCCGTCCATTAATAATCTTAGTTTGTTTATTTAAAAATGAAGGATATCAAAATAGTAAATAAAGTTTTTGTAGGATGTTGTTCCAGTTCTTTCCTGATGGAAATTATGATGTCAATAGCACCAGAAAGTGCAAATATGATTACTTGTCTTCAGTTTCTTTTTATCGCCTTACAGAGTCTTATGTCGCTGAAATTTCAAGTCGTAAGTTGATAATGATTTTAACAAGTTCAATGCAAATGATTTTTCTTCAAATAAAATTATATTTTTTTTGTAGCTTCATCCAAAAGTTCCTATCAAACAGTATTTGTTATTAGTTGTTTTGTTTTTTGTTACCAGCGTAGCCAATAACTATGTGTATGCTTTGCATGTGCCGTCAACCCTTCATATGATAATAAGGTAGGTACCTACTCATTTTAGTTTAAATAAAAAAAAACTCAATATTTTTTCTGGTAGATCTTTTAGCTTGAATATCCATACAACAGCATCATCTTTCAATATGTTATCAGAATATTGTCAGAAAACAACCATCCAATTACATTCCTCAATGTCATTGCTTAGTGTGATGTGTGACCAGACCGTTACCCTACTTTACCTCAAACAAAATACATTTCATTTCTTTTTATGATATTGGAAAGCAAACAAGCAGATTGATTTCCTGATGGTAAGAAATTTACGCGGCCTAGAGATACCAAAAGTGGTAATGATGCGTTGACCACCTTAGGCCGGGATGTTAGGCCTCAAGCAAAAGTAAGTTTACTAGCTACCTTATCCTCCAAACTGGAACACATTAAGAGCATAGCGACAGGAATAGGTAAGGCAGTGGCACTAATCAGGGCGAGTCGCTGCAAGACTCGACCATCTACGTCCATAAATACATAAATAGGATTATTTATATTATAAATCGGAAAGTTTGTATGTTTGATTTATGTTTGTTACTCCTTCACACAAAATCTGCCAAACTGATTTTCATGAAATTGAGCACACACATGACTATATGGTAACTTGGAATGTTTATATGGGACCATTAGCCATGCGAGCAATGCCGCAGGCAGCAGCTAGTCTTCTGAATGTTGTTTATTGGAATGAAACTATCGTCCTGTCCCATCATCATACTATCAAAATTTTAAATGTTCATGCTGCTCTTGCTCAGATTGTTTGTGTTTTTGCATTGTATTTTACAGGTTACAGATTGCATGATATGACCAAAAAAATGTAATGATTGCACAATTTATTTAGGTGTAGGTATTTAATATGTACTGTGTTATAAATGGATAATAATAATATAACTAAATAGTAAATATCCCTGGACAAATCACACAAATTGAATCTAACCCCAATGTAAGCAAATTATATGCTTGTGTCAACGATTTTAATACATAGAAATACTAAAATAGATACCAGAATAAATTTAAAAACACCCAGCCCTGGAAATGCAGGCATTTAAATGTTTATCACTTGCAGGCATTTAAATTTTTAATACAAAGAAATACTAAAATAGATACCAGAATAAATTTAAAAACACCCAGACCTGGAAATGCAGGCCGTTGGGAATCGAACCCGAGCCTCGTGGTTGGTCGATGTAGTTAGGTGTGTACACTAGCCACTCGACTAACGAGGAGGTCGATATACCTTACCAAAATCATAGAGATATGTTGAAACATTTTAGAATAAATAATTATCAAATGTGCACAATTAACATGAAATAGTAATTATATATGTATTTCTTTCTTTTCATTGTAGTGTGTATTTTTAAGGTAAATCAAGTTGTCTTAATAAGCTTGTTTTGTCGTTGTATTAGCTAGCATGGTAGTAGTGTTGCTGTGTTTTTCGACTCATTTATAAGTATAATGTGTAAACCATTGTGTGTCTTCTCCGCATGTTAAGATGAATTAAGAAGATAAAATTTTAAAGATTCACTATTAAGGCCCAAATCTCCGAATTCCGACTTCAAATGTAATATCTAAGTTGTAAGGAAAAAAGTGAAATTAAGTTCAGTACAATTATTCTGTTCTTACACTAATAATGATTGACATTTGAGCTTGTGTAGGTTCTCTCACTAGGATTAATTTTTAGCTATTAAGCTTTATCTTAAAAATATCAAATAATGAGCTTATTTAGTCATTTAAGTTTAGTAATGTAATATTTCTAAAGTTAAACAGTGTTGATATAATATTAGCTGCTTGACTTCGCATAGAATATAATTTAAAACAAACTTTGATCCCCCATTATAGTCCTTTTGAGGGTTGATTTTGGAGAAATTGCAGTTTTTAGTCGGGTCTAAAATTCCATAAAAATCAGTCTAACGGTTTGCCAGTGAAATCGTAACTGTTAGTTACATTTTAATATTGGTATTAAAGAAAACACATGACTTGGTCTGTTATACAATTTGTTCTATCACTGTATGAAATGTTACTTAAACACGACAATTAATCGGTGCTGCTTTTTTTACAAAAGAGTATATAAGATAATTACAATTTAATTTTTTCAGGTCTGCCTCATCCCCGGCTAGTATGTTAGTGTCGTGGTATGTGAAAAAACAAAGACCAAGGACCAATGCCATTATTGGATCAGTTATCATAACAATTGGTGTTATTCTTGCTACCTATGGTGGTTCCACTGTGGTAGCAGAAAACAAGGGTACTTTTGTACAATGGAGCTTAGGAGTAGCAATATTATTGGTTATGTTAATAGTAGGAGCCCTGACTGGTCTTCAGCAAGAAATACTCTTTAGAAAATATGGCAAACATCCACAAGAGGTAATTATCTCATTTAAACAGATTTATGTCCTAAGATGCCAGTTTTCATCTTAAACTTGATTCTGTTGTCATCATTAGTTTAACTAGTAGGTACTCTCTTGTTTAACATAAGTTAAATCTTTTATTGCTATTGTGCATTGATTTGCTTACAATTCAATGTAGTTTGACTACAGAAATCCAGTGACCTTTGGATCAAATACCTTTTTTAATTAATATAAAAATAAAACCAATTGTAATAATTCCTTATATGAATATTAATTTAAAATAGTCCACGTTAAAACTATACTAGTTGTCACGATAAGTCGTACTTAATTCGAGTCATGACGTCACCAACCTGCGTATGCGATTGCGGTTGGCGTTTACGTTATAACCGTTATAACGTTTTATATTTTGCGTCAGATAAAAATTATCATTTGCATTTTTTTATTATTTATGACTAGCTGTTTCCCGCGTTATCCCACAAGACCATTATTATAGCCAAGTGCTTGTGTGCTAATCCGCACAAATCATCATCAGGTATTTTTGTGATGTTTAAAGATGTCTATCTACATCTCAATGTTATTTGTTGCTGTTTAAATTTATGAAGTATTTTCTATGATTTAGAATCACTGATTAGCATCTATAGCAGAAGCATATTTTTTGATCTTCTTACTTTTTCTTAGACTTATTTTTATACTCTACTTCATTAAAATACATACATATCTTCACGCCAGTTCCCTTACGGGGTAGACATGGGGTATCGAAGGTCGAATCTCACTAACATGGCTCACCTTTCTGGCTTCCTCCACATTCAAGTACCCTTTTCAAACAAACAAGCCGGTTTCGGAGACTCTTTGTACCACTGATTGTACAGATAATATGCGATCGATTTGACCTTGGAGCGTCAACCTTGCTCTCCCCGTGTACCTATATCCATCCAAATTCGTATTGTTCTGCTCTGTATATCTTTCATCTGTCATTCTTACCACGTTACCAAACCAGCGGGGCGAAGCATGTCCCTTTCTGGTTCTAACACCGAAACTTCCTTCCATTCCCACTCTTTCTCGAATCTCACTGTTACGAATATCATTAAAATAATTGTGAGTTTCTTTTTCAGATGATGTTCTACAGTAATGCACTTCCACTCCCGTTATTTTTGGGTATATACCCTCAACTGCAACAGGTAGCATCAAACCTACCTCAACATTTTTGGTTATTAGTGTTGGTCAATATTTTGTCGCAATTTTACTGCACCCATTCCGTCCATGAATTAGCGACTAAGGAAAGCTCCACGACTGTCAATTTTATATTGACTTTACGTAAATTTCTCTCATTGTTAATATCGTCTATAGTTTTTAAGAATAATATAACTGTGTTGCATGTTGTAGGCACTGTGTTTGTTATAGTTGGTACATATTTCTACTTCGACTTTTTTATGCCAAGACAACAAAGATCTGTTGAATTTAAAAATAATAAAAAATATTCTGAGTAAGTGTACCTAAGTTTTTTTTTTGTTTCATATAGGTAGTCGATCACTGGCGGTATTCGCCATTATTTGAGTGCAACAAAGCCTTTCTCAAAGTGGGCGATAACGTCCCCTTGTGGGCGCTGGAAAACTAGAGAGGGGCGGTATAAATCTTGAAAAAATGTTTTTTTTAAACTCCAGATGAAACACATATGTTATTGAGATTATTGACAAGAAAAAAACGAGGGGTGCGCTACAAAATAACTGATTTTAAAAGTGGGCCTTACATGAAATAAGTTTGGGAACCTGTGGTGTAACATAATGGTAAATCCAAAAATCCGGCTGAGCTAAATGTATACTTAAATATTTTTAGTTACCACACAATTCATCTTGGAATTGTTATTGTTGAGATCAACTCCACTGTCTCAGTGGAAATGATAAAAGTAGAATGAGCATTTAGAAATATTATATTACATTCTAGCATCGATCATATTTACGAAAGCCGATTATAAAAAAAAGGCTTAAGTTTGAATGCAAAAATACGTATTGGCTTTTGAAAGAGACGTAGTCAGAACGGATATTTATGAATTTCAAAACAATATGTGCTGGAAGAAGTAGGTAAATGACATTGTTGGTACGTCACGGTTGTCTGTAGTGTTTTAGCAGGGATGGAGGGAAATATAATGAAGGGACCATTGGATAAGTAACTTCAAAACGAGGTTTCCGGTCATCACTTTAAATATGCTTTGCATTTTTCAAAGTTACTTTATGGAAGTGAGAGTTTAGTGTATAAGAAAAATGAGAGCGGAAAATGTGTGGTGTTACGCTCGCTAATCACATTTTGATTGAGATCGTGTTGGTCCGAATAGATCATCTGCCATCCAGTGTCATTAACACCGTGACATCTGACTAGGTGGTCGAGTTTTACAACGAATTGTCCGGATTGGTACCACTGCCTTACTTATTCCTGCCGCCATAACGTCAATGCTTGCCGTTGACGGGTTCCGGTTCGGACGGTAAGGTACCCGGTAAACTTACTTTTGCTCTAGGCCTAAGATCCCGGCCTCAGGTTGGCAACGCACCATTACCACCTTTAAGTTAGAAGTACATTATATATATATACATATATATATATGTATATGTAATGTCTATCTGGTTATGTATATATATACATTACAATGTGGATAGTTGTCGGTACCCATGGAGACCTAATTTGACTTTTCACGACCAAATCGCTCTAGTATTTTGCGTAGATGGTGCCTAAGTATCTCCGAAATGGCAGTGTCAGCGGCAAGCAAAGGTAAGATTTGAACTGATACCAGAAGAACAGGTTCTATGCTGGTACACATGGTTACCATGCTGATACCGGGATGCCGCTCCCACGGTTGAAATCTGTACTCTGCATCGTTAAAGCAAGTGTCTGTACTTAATAAGAACGTGTAGTTATCTTACTATATAGTCTGTGCTAATAAGTACCTGCTCGTTACATACTAGGTACTTAGTGCAAACGTTGTCAATTTTCATTTATTTGTGTTCTTACCATTCGGTGAACTAGACTCATACTAGACTATACCTTCGACCGACAAAACACGTAATATATTTTCTGACACCGGTAATGTTGAACAAGTACCGGTATTAAACCCTTAAATTAATAGTACCGGTACTGTCTGGTCTGGTACAGGTAACTTCTGGTACCTACCTATTTCACACAAAGTCCAATAAATACTACCGGTTCCTACAACTCGCCGTTTTTATAACTTCACCGGACTTTTGTGGGCAAACAGAGTGCTCACTCAGCTCAAAACATTTAGAATGTTAAGTACTTACGACAGCACCAAGGGCTGTTTCCCGGGCGACTGAAGCTCGCCTTGGTGTAAAGATGGTTCCGATTGGTGGGTGGGTCTTTAGAATGCTTTTAGGAGTTGAATAAGAATAAATTTATTTCACATCTACTATACAAAGGTTTTTGTGACGCGTCGATATTAATTTAAAAATGACCACAGGATCGGAACGCGGCCACTCACTGCGTAGAAACTCAGCGGGCTTGACTTTTTCTTATAAATCTAATGTACAATAATGTATGTTTCATATTATATAATACGACCAACCGCGAGGCTCGGGTTAGATTCCCGACGGAGCAGGCATTTGTGTGAAGAACATTCAGATGTCTGCATTTCCGGGTCTGGGTGTTGATCAAATTTATTCTGGTAAGTATAAATTTAAGTATTTATATGTATAAGAATCGTTGACTAACACCCATAACACAAGCATATAATTTGCTTACTTCGAGGTAAGATTCAATTTGTGTGACTTGTCCAGGGATATTTGTTTGTTTATTATTTATACTAAGAGTTATGTAATTGCTTACTTTTTACTCATTCAAAGGTAGCGGTGATTACGATATGATGGTGAGATAATTAGCAAATGTGCTTTTCCGATACAATTAATGTCGCCATGTTTAAGTATTCGCGCATTTAGTCCTCCCGGTTGTTTTATTGATAATTTTTTTCTTGTGTTTCTGAAATGGTCCCACATACATTTTATCAACATCCTTCTAGTCGCTTTTGAGTTTCACTTATCTTGAGATCTTATCAATGATGAGGTCGACAAGTGAATAATAATGTGGGTACATCACTACATAATATAAAACAAAGTCGCTTCCTCTGTCCCTTTGTATGCTTAAATATTTAAAACTACGTAACGGATTTTGATGCGGTTTTTTAATAGATCAAGTGATTGAAGGGGAAGGTTTATATGTATATTTCATAACCGTGCGAAGCCGGGGCGGGCCGCTAGTTAAGTATAACTCAAAAACCACTTGTCAAAACATTATCAAACTAATATGGAAACACAATCATGACCTAACATTCTTTAAAAAAGAAGCATTAAAATCGGTAGGCTATTGGCCTAGTAATCGCGTAACATACAAAAAAATAGTTAAATTGAGCAGCTTCTCCTTTTAGCAGACATTCAATGCGAATGTGGATGGACGTAGGTACCCGGGGAGGCCGAGGTTGACATTCCACGATCAGATCACTCGGATATTATCCGAGGATGGTGTTGAGAGTCTCCGAAACCGGCGTATTTGGACGAAAAGGGTAATGAATGTGAAGGAAGCTAGACAGATTTGTCAGGATCATGAGGTCTGGCACTCGATACTCTCTGCCTACACTGTAAGGGACTTGGCGTGAAGATATGTATGTATGTACCTCCTTCTTTTTTGGAGTCGGTTTAAAAATTGGTAAGTACCTATATTATATTACATTATTTATGTGACTCGTTCGGCTCCGAGACGGTGTAGTGTCTTGAATTTTTGTTAAGATTGGGTGTGAGGTCCGCGTTGGCCGCCGTTAACGTATCAGCAATAACTCGTGACGGGGTCTCCTCGTCCTCTGTCCGCATAAAAATGTGCTTCACAATTTTGCGTGTCATCCTTGTGCAGGGGCATGATCGCCGCGACATACATCCGGATTTCGAAAACAATATTTATTCAAAGTCTGTAAATTCATACAAATCTTTTTCTCAGATTTGATATACCCACTACATACATTAGAAAAGTAGAAAGGTGTTAAGGGACACCCGGATGAAATGAAGTTCCC
>NJDC01001994.1:392476-434400 GCA_002245475.1 Calephelis virginiensis | reverse complement strand
TCCATATCTCTTCTAGAGAGAGAGACAGACAGAGAAACATGCGCACGCCGCACAGCTTACAAGCAAGCGCAGACTAGTAATAGCAAAGTCTCGCGACAACTTTTCGTGAGATTTTTTTCCGTCTAGCCCCCTATCACAACGCGCAATAAGGAACTTCGTTCCAAAAATTTTCCGTGCAGAATTTTGAGTAATTAGTAACGAAAATGATTTCGCACTGGAATTCCGCTTTTATGAAACCTTAGTTAATGTAGTATGTACTTCTGAAGCGTGTAGGTACTTACATATTAAGCCCTGAATAAGTGATGGTCCAGGCTCCTTTGCAGAATAGACCATCTGCCTTCTTGCCTGGCAGCTCGTAAAAGGCGAGCATAAGCCTACCGTCACTAACACCGTGACATCTGACTAGGTGGTAGTTTCGCAGCGACTCGCCCGGATTGGTACCACCGCCTTACCTATTCCTGCCGCCATAACGTGTTCCGGTTTGGATGGTAAACTTACTTTTGCTGGAGGCCTGACATCCCGGCTTCCTTAGATTGGCAACACACCATTACCACCTTTGGTGTCTAGGCGGCGTGCATTTCTTACCTCCAGTATCATAAAAAAACCTCGTTCGAAACCCCCGTATATATAGGTTGATAAAAATTGTTTCGTTTCAGAGATTCAGAAAATATACAGAGTTATTAGTAGTAACTAACGCATAACCTTTCAAGGGCGGCTTTAGAGTACATCAAAAGTAA
Source organism: Calephelis virginiensis (assembly GCA_002245475.1). Taxonomy (NCBI): domain Eukaryota; kingdom Metazoa; phylum Arthropoda; class Insecta; order Lepidoptera; family Riodinidae; genus Calephelis; species Calephelis virginiensis. The sequence goes on along the minus strand of NJDC01001994.1, from coordinate 433,663 downwards.
CAACTTTTGTTCTACAACTGTTATAAAAATCCTCTGACAAAATGTATGGACATTATTTCGTGATTTTGCCCTTCCAAATGAGCGCTAGAAATATAAATCAGATAATAGAAACAAAGTTTCCTCCAGGGTTACTTTTGTTGTAAGGCAGGCTAGTGAACTTAAGCTCAATAAGTAGGTAACTCATACAGACTGACATACAATAAACCAAGCCTACCGGTTTTCGATCTTCTTGTCTACTAGCTGTTCCCGAGTGATCCCACAGGAACATTTTTTCGGGATAAAAACTATCTTCCCTTCTTTACCTACTTTTAAGAAAAGATTGAAGGAACACTACTTATCGTTGACACAATAAAATACTCATATATTATCCTAAGATATTTTAATAATTATAATTGTACCTGTTTTATTTTTTACACACTTTATTATTATATTTTTATTTATTTGTTCTAAGTATAGCTATAGTTAATTGTTTTTTGTACACGATGCCTTCCATTTTATTTTCACAGCTTAATTTTTTATGGGTTGGCTGGAAGAAATTTCTTTAGTTAGAGATAAGCTCGCCTTTTGTGCATAACGGCCAATATTAATAATCAATCCTAATCCAAAACTTGCTGTCCAAGATTGATATTTTGATCCATTTTTATGTTATCGCTTGCCAATAACATATCTGTGGACAGGATAAATATGGCAATTAGGTATGGGATAGGCCGCCGGATACGCAGCTATCTCGATTGCTTGAAATCCATTAGATTGAGATACATTATTAACGTTGGCAGTTACCTCATAAAAATCAAGTAACTACCTTAAAAACCTTAAAAAGGAAAATTTAGTAAAACCACAAGACATATTAAAAAGATCCACATTTTTTATTATCTTAATAGTAATAGTATAATGTACAATAACGGTACCAGGTAATAAATGTTCAGACATACATTACACACATACAAACTATTTGAACAATCTAAGAAAGTCTTCTACGTGAACAAATTCACAACATACAAATTTTATGATCAGAGCTAAATGGCTGTGTAAACTGCACTTTAGCTGCGAATATCTATACAAGAACAGTGCAACTCCTATCAAATATAGAAATATTTATGAAATAAAACTGCATCTTTACACATACATGATCTGCACTATTTTAATCTTTTATATTACATATTCAATAATAGGTAGAACCGATTCTTGAACACACAAAGTCAAAGAAACAAAATATAGCTACATCACGTGTGTAAACAAGCGGTAATTGATACAGACTTTATGTACTTGCAACTCTCACTTACATACTCTACATAATATTTTACACAAGATACTGAGAATACACATCTTATTTTGTCGCACATCAATCAAATAGAATCATCCATCACAACCATATCTGATCCGGAACAGTTTCAAATAGGATCTGTATTGCCAGAATAGTATGAGTCCTTATCACTAATAGATCTTCCTGGATATGTTTTAATATCTGTGAAACAAAGAAACATTTATTAAAACCAATGCATACTAAATTGTATTATCTAATGTATTTAAAAATCAGCCATATTTTCCATAATTAATCTGTCGCTAAAATTTGAACTTTGGGCTTACACCCTAAATTCTAGCGTCACCCAACCAAATGCCAATTTACAGAAGTTTTTTTCAGACCCACCGAGAGTTATATTATTTTCTACAAGTCATTGTTAGCATTCGGCACATTTATATAAAATAGTGTAAATTATATGATTGCTTTAATTTAATTGAGAAATTCACTAATGGCTACATTACACATTAGATCATGGTTTAGTCTTATTTGGGGATTGGCATTGTACAAATGTGATTACAGGGATCCACCATGTTGGCCCAATGTGTACTGGAGCCACAACATTAGAATGTATACAAGGCTACATTAACAACCATTCAACAAGAATACCTGTTACTGCCTTTATATAAAGTTGCAGCTTGCAATATAACACTGATGATGAATCTTCAATGGAGTAAGTTATATTCACCTGTTTCGGCTCGTTGATCGGCTTCGTCGTATGGGAGAGGCGGATGTCCGGCGGTACGGACTTTTCTCGGGACTTATGTACCTGCTCTTGCTATCTGAGCGGCTGCGGCGGTCTCGTGAGCGCGAGCGGCGAATGGATGGCGAGCGTCGGCGAACGGATGGCGAGCGGCGCGGCGACGGAGACCGACCGCGGGAGTACGATCGTCGCCGCGGACTTCGGCTGCGCGTTCTGACGACACACAACATTTTTGTTGTATATTTCGTCACATAAACATAATGTACAGCTTCGTTAATAAACTTGGAGCTTTGGTAATTTATTTTAGTAATATGTAAGTTTGAAAGAATCAAAATCACAAACCTTTTTAAGCAATATAAAAAAGCACATATTATTTTTATTGTCTTTATACATAAACATTTTTTGTTTTTCATTTATTTATTTTAATTTCTAAATATTTCCACAATGAGTACTTCGTGGTGTTTTAACCGAAATTTACTATTTTATCAATTTTTTTTACAATGTTGTCTAATGTTTAAGCACAGCTCTTTTGCACTGGAAGTTTACAAAATTGAAGATTAATAAAAATATGAAAAAAATGTGCTTAAATTGATTAGTAGCTTTTAATTATAGTATATCTTTTTTTGCTTTCTTCGTTTCATAGAGTAACGTAAACTAAAGGTAATTAAAAGGTTAATCATAAATAATCTCCAAGTTTAATAACAAAGTAAAAATGTTTGATAATATAACAATAATAACCTTCACAACCTAACAAATCTAATGCTTGTATTTGTATAAATGAGTACCTACTTTGACAGAAACGCTTTAATAGAAATATTCATACCATAACCTCTAGAACATTTAATTTATAATTATATAAGTCTTGTCAGTCTGTCATCTTTGCCGCCAACAATTCAATTAATATTACATTAGGATTTGTTTAGTGTTGATGCTCCATATTTACAATTACAATAACATTACAAAACCTCCATCTTTCAAGTGCTAAGTACATAAAAGGTATAAGGTAAGGCAGTGCTAAGTAAAGGATTTAAAAAGTACCGAGAATTGGTGAGCCTGTAGGTCGTCGAACGTAGTGAGGGCTGCTGTGAGGCCGTAGGGAGTTGGTATACCGAGGCGAAGCAAGTTTCAACGTGTCTTCCAATGGTGACATTAACCGGAAGTTGTGAGAGAATTTTGCGGACACTAGATGTGTTGGTCGCCAAGTTGAATTCCTACTTCGGTGCCTTGGTGACGACGTGTGTGCAGACGGAGGATTTCAAAGCAGCAGGATATAAGGTTTTGTAGGTTCCTATGCTATGTGGTCAAATTATATCCTGATTAACGTTAGGCTAAGGATTAGGTGATTGCCGTTAAGAGGAGAGATTGGATGCAGTTGGCGTAGACTTCGGTAGCGCGTAGAAGTGTAGAGAGCCTTTCGTAGAAGTTGAGCGGGATGTAGTTGCGAGCGGCGTTTGCGGATGTCATATTAAAGCCGTAGTTGTGGTGAAGAGATGTGGTGAGGACGTTGGTGTGTTGGTGGTTTGTTGATAAAATGGACCTGCAAACGTTCCAACACCCACCACATTAAGCATCTTCTTTAAGATTTAACTAAACTACTTAATTAGGTTATTATCTACTATTATCTATTAACTCAATGTTAAAGTCAAGTATTTTAACTGATATTATATCCAATAAAATCAAAATAGATGTATAATTTGTCAACATATTTTTTTAAAATTATATTATCAGTAGCATAAATTATAATTCAAGCCACAATCTCAAAGAGACAACACCCGAAGTTTAGTCAGTTATACGAATTGAAAATTAAAATTTGTTATTAAGTCCCTAACACATTTTTTGATGGCATCAAGTACTTTTAAATCTTTCTTTACTTCCGAGTCTAATATGGCTTTGATAACATATTAACTTACATGTGCATTGCTTTTAGGACTGAAATTTTGGCTAAGTGTAAAGCTGCTAATTGCTCAATAATTTTAAAGTTAGTACCCTATGTAGACTTAGAAAATAATGTCTAACAACAATATTATTAAAACTTAAAATTTATAAAACAATTTACCAGTTAAAACTATGTAGGTATGTACATATCTTTATATCAAGGCATATTTGGGTGGTAGAGAGTATTGAGTGCCAAATGTCACAATTGTTACAAACATGCCCAGGTTGCTCCTCAATATTCTTGTTTCACACGAGTTTCAGAGAAAAGCAGTGTTTGCACAAAATACTCATTTGTTTTTAAGTGTTTTTTCCACAAAACATCAACATTTTCTGTAACATTTATCAAAACTACAAAATATTTTAAGATTTTATATAACATTGCTACTAATAAAAAAAACAAATTATAAAAATATGTTGACATTGAAAGGACAAAACAGCAAAGAATATAACAAATAAGATAGCAAATTTCATTGAAATATTGATAAGATAAATACCTTCTGTCTCTCCTTGTTCTACCATTGGACATCTCGACACGGATTCTTGTACCACAGCAGCGTCTACAACAAAACATAAAAAATTGCATAATAAACATAAAAATAATCAATGATACAAAATGTAACCCCGGACTTATGCGTTGGGTGGGTCTAAGCGATTCCTGTGTAATTCAACTTTGCATATAAACACATACAAAGATTCTTTAATCAGGACCAGAATCGGAAACAGACAAAAAAATGAAAAAATGTGTAGGATAATAAAAAAAATACATTGTCATAACTAAAGTAACCTAAACTGAAGTTATTTTGCTGTCGTAGTCTTCATATATTCTAACAATGTTGACTTACGAGTTAAATTTTTCTTTTTTTCACATAAAATTTCCTTATAGCATACCAGAAACTTTTTTTTGACTCATTTTTTCGTTATAAGCCAACAAATTTAGATTATTAGTAAAACGCACTGCGTACGTAAAACAATTTCACACTTAAAATTGTAGCAAACTAAACACTAAGAGGGCGGAGCAGAGCCGATGTACGCTGCTATCAAAATGAAAAACCGCGCATCTCCGAATTCGCGTAAAACCAGGTAACGTAAGTCAAGGTATTATTACTCTACTGAACAAATGGATGTATTTAAGCAGAAAGGACCCAACCCACATGAACACCAAAATTGCGTGAAACATAATAAAGAGGTTGTAAAGCTTAAAATACTTTCGTTCAGTAAGATCCTACAGATAAACAAAGATATGACATTTGTATAATTATTAGATACTAACCCACATATAATACCAGTACTTATTATTGTAAATATATAATCTTCAAAATCAATTATCTCAAAACTAGTAAGATGTGGATTGGACTACGTCCAATTATCTAATCAACTTCTATAATCCACAATTTAAAAAAAAGTGAAGTTGTTTTTTATCAACTGTTGTGTCATAGAATGAACCATTTTAATAATTTTTTTTGAAAAAAACTCCATTTTGTCCAAATTGAAGATTGAATTGGGGTTCTCGTATTTAAATTTTTAAAAGCCATGTAAGACCATTTCATTTTACATAATTTTCTTTGCCCATAACAAAGCTCATTAAGCATTTTTATAAAAAAAAAAGTAAAATTATAACTTTCATTATTATGAAAAGCTTTTTTTAGCCACAGGAGTTTGTTGCTTATTTCATCAATAAATAAATTTCCTGGACAAATTACACAAATCAGTTTAACCCCAAAGTAAGCCAAATAATTAAATGCTTCTGTTATGGGTGTAAATCAATGACAGTAAGGCACAAATACTTATAATCACTGAAACCCAGAAATACAAGCGTTAATGTTCATCTTACAAATATCTGTCCCCTTATCGGGAATTGAACTTGATCCTTGCAATTTGTTAGTGGAGTTAAAAAATCTGAGGCCAATGTGCAGATTAATTGGAGAAAAAAGGTTGAAATAAACCAGTCTCTTAGAAATGATAGAAAAATTAGACATGATTAGCTTTAGATAAATGTCAGAGTAACATTTAACTTATGTTGATATTAGGTTGACTTAGTTTTTTCCAGAGGAGAAAAATGTTCCCCATTCCAAGACAAGTGCGTTCTAGAAGCAGAAAACACATCTCAGTCTCAGCTTGGAGGTATCATGCTCTTGCACACTTATGACTCAAGCATTTCACATTGAGATGAAATGGATCTAAGGAGTGTGCTGTCATCTTAATAGAAATTATTACATTATATGTACTTATTTAATATGACTTACACTCGTAATAATTTTAAAACAATAATATTTTAAAAACCAATAACAAATTTCTTTTATTACTTCTGTGATAACTAGGTACTTAATTTTATTTAAATTTATAGATCTCTTGGTCTACTCGCCTATCAAGGTTGACAAGTAACATTTCTTTGCATTCACATTTTTTCTAGGATCCAAACTGCGACCAAGGCTATACACATGAACAAGAAAGCAATGTAGTATATGTGAGTCTTAGCACATATTTCTATTATTTTTCTCTTACTCTTTTTTAAAATTATTGAAACCTCAAAGCAAATAAGGTAAGATCAACATGGCGATAACGATTACATACAATATGGCGGAGAAAGCTCGATCAATACATTTTAATTTTGAGTTGCAATTTAACAAATTCAATCAAAAATACGTGATAGATACATACGTGCCGTCTAATCCTCGCACGGAATCTTCAGCATCGCGTGGATCTTCATATTCAACAAAGGCAAATCCTGGTGGATTTCTAGCCACCCACACATTTCGAATGCTTCCGTATTTTGAAAATACTTTTTCTATTTCATACTTAGAAGCATTAGTTCCCAAATTACCAACGTACACCTTGCACGACAAATCCCATTCGCGATAGCGAGACATCTGTAAGTTAAAAAGATAAAATCTTGAAGTAGTAAAACAAGCATTCGAACTTCGAAGCCGCCATCTTAGCACGCAATTTCGCATTGGTGAAATGGGTCTGGGAAATTCAGAATTAGATACTGTGGATGTACAAGAAATCATGCTCACCTTAATTGACACCAGTTATGAAAATTATTAACAATAAAGCAATGGCTAAATAGATTTAAGATTTACAACACATATATCTTGATATACACTAGACGCGTCCGCGCATTCAGAAATTTCCAGATTGAATGAACGGAATGGATTGAATGGAAATTGAAAAGCACAGTTGGAAAGTGAGAACTAGAATGGCTTTGAATGAACAGAACAAATGAACAGTGTTGCTAGTACCAGATAGTTGAAAATAACATGAGACAGCTTTAAAAGTAACAATACAATTACCTACAATACTACATACAATGTGATTTTTCAAAACTTAATAAATTGTAATGTGCAAATGCTAGAGACATTTTTTGATAGAAATGGAAAAAAATTTTCGGGACAGGGGAAAATCCAGACATATTTTTTTTTTTTTGAAATCCCATTTTTTAAGATATCTTTGTTTTGTTATAGTTATTTTTTTTTCAATAGCCTCGTTTGACAGCCAGAAATTCTATAGGTATACTTGTTTGATCAAAATAAAATAATAAATTAGAACAGGACAACCCAATAAAAAGTTTAAGTATCAGAAATTTGTGATGTTTTTAAACTTTTTAAATTGATTTTTCTGTAACTTTAAAATTATAACTCGGAGGGAGATATATTTGCATGTTTTATACAAGTTCATGATTTAACCTACAAGTTCTCCATAACAACTATGAGTGTATCTCTTTTTATTGTTACGATATTCACCGTTTAAAGTGAGGGAAAATGTAACAGGAATTCGATTAACAAGAATATGAATATGTAATATAACATGATAGTTATAAAACTTAATCTGAATATACATTTTTAAAACAATGTTTTAAAAATTTCATTGTAATATGTTTAGTAGTTTAAGGTATTTTCATTGCTTTGTCTGTTTTCTATTTATTTTGAACGCAAAATCTAAAGAGCAGATTTTTTCTAAATTATATGTAGTAGTTTATAGCCCAGAGAAGCTATTCAGTATTTTTTGAGTGATGATTACTCGGCAAATTGTACAACAAATAGCTCTCAAATGACGTGTTTTGTATTTGCTATCTCCATTATCTTTCTCTTGGTCACAAGAAATAGCAAATTAAAAAAAATCATTTGACAGCTATTTGATGTACACTTTATCCAGTGATCTTCACTAAAAATACGGAATCAGCCCCCAGGATAATGTTAAAGATAGCTTTCGCTTCATCAATATTTTTTGTTCCCATTACTAACAAAAAAGGCAATTTCAACGTATGTACAAAGTCGCAGACAAAAGCTAGTGTTTAATCATATGGGAATTTCGTTACACAAAAAAACAAAAAAAATCTTGTAGTTTAAGGTAACAGCTGTTTTTATTTATTACTGAGTATTGACCGCGTCGTTAGTCGAGGGGCTAGCGTACATGCCCAATTCCACCGACTAACCGCGAGGCTCGGGTTCGATTCCCAACCTTGTGATTGCATTGCAACCAATGCATTTCTGTGTCATTGTATACCATCACTGATTGATCCCTACACAATGTTAATGGGTCAAGCCGATTGGTAAGTGCTTGTGCAACAAAGATTAGAGACGCTCTTTTTGGACACTGTAAGCTTTACAAAAAGTACTTTATTTTTCCATTTTTGATGACCTCTAGATTCAACATCACTCGATATGTCAAGTCCAATTATAGCTCTCGGATGTGGTAGTTAGAGAAACACTTTCAAATGGAGGAAATACCATAAAAGCGAGGTTTTAGAAGAAAGGGTAAATGTGTATTTTTTTATGTAAAATTGTTCCAGGTTTTGCTGGTCCAGCTTTAAAAGAATCTAGACTTAAAATTCAAGACCACTCTCGATTACATTTACCTTTGTTGTTGATCTGCAGAAGAAAATATGGTAGGCAGAATACAACCTCAGGGAATATCAACATTGGCAGGCTTAAGGCATAGGCTATGAGCAAGCACCTATGAAAGCGACCTTAACACTCCGTTTTGCCAAAGACAAGTAATCCAGTTTTTGTGGCACACCCGATCAGAGACTTTTGTTATATCGAATCTAGCAGCAAATGTCTCCACTTTTCTTAGGTAAGGGTGTTTTCGCTAATTGGTGTGGCGAATAAAATAGGAAATCACCTGCTGAGCGACTACGATGCAACGCCTACTGTCAATCGCTTATCTGGTGGTTTTCCAGATATTGTGTTATTTCAGTAATCCTCAACTTTGGAGAACAATATTGTTATTGCTAACTTAATCTGAATATACATTTTTAAAACAATGTTTTAAAAATGTAATTGTAATATGTTTAGTAGTTTAAGGTATTTTCATTGCTTTGTCTGTTTTCTATTTATTTTGAACGCAAAATAAATAGAAAACAGACTAACTACTACACTACAGACTATGGATCGGTAGTTGAACGAAACCAAGTGGTCGCCTTTCCTTGAAATAAGGTGCACTGAAACAGTCTTTCGTGGTGTCTATACAAATCCTAGTAACAGCGAAAGCCTGAAAATATGTGTTTTTTCTCCGATTATCATTTGGTGCACTTTTAAATCCAAAAATACCAAATATCATTACATTAAGAAAAGTTACAGTTCTGCATGCACTAGCAGCTTTGAGTTTAGATCACCCCCCAATAATATTTCAATATTTTCTTGTCTTAATTATAAGTTAAAACTAAAATAAGAGTTAGTTATGTTCGATTAATAATTATTCGGTTATATGTGAAAAATTAAAAATATATTATGTATGTTTAAAATATTTTACATAGACCATTCAAAGTGTGCTTATGACGCGTGTATATGATTCTTAAATCTAATATTGGTTCAAAACTCGGTTGATATCATAGTTCTTATCACAGTATCAAAAAAACTGTAATGCAAGGTTGAATCTAGGATTACTTTACTCTACGTTTATTGATAGGACGTTGAGTTCCTACTCTACACAGCAATTATTACCATTTCTTATTTAAAGTCATATGACTTTCGTAAGAATTTGGAATGCATTTCCTAGTCACATAAGACAGACCCAAACTTTAACAAGCTTTAAGAATTTATTAAAAGCTCACTATCTGGTAGAATGAAAAATACTCCGTGATAACTTGACTCGAGGTCAAAAGTTACGTAAAATGTTTTTGTAATCAAAAGTAATATTCTGGCAACGCTTCAAATATATTGAATAATGTTAATGAATGAAATGGCATCGATTAGGAAACAAGAGTGAGGTAGGTACATTGAACAGGAGCAACTCCAGTGGAGCCAGGATTAAATTTCGTACTTTAAATTTAATGATTTTTGTTAGCACCGATGTGCTATGCGATGATCACTTACGAAGATACTCTTATCGATGTATGATTGTAAATTTCATTGTTGATTTATTGATGTCTTAATGCCTACAACTCTTTTTCTTAAAATATTGATCATATACGATTTTTTCTATATTATTTGTACGATCTTTCGGAAAAAAAGTTTGGCAACTCTTGTAATGACTATGACAGCTCTTAAAAAAACAGCTGTGACTTGTGAGCTGTCAGCTGATTTTATTAGTCTGTGATTGCTTTGTTAAACGGAATGGTTGTATTATTATTGAAAATATAATTATCTTTGCAAAAAATGGATGTGGTGGGACTTTTAAATAATATTAATGACAAATCGGATATGTTTGCAGTCAAAACATGGACATCCGATTGGTCAAATAGCTTTCAGGAAAACCAAGTAAGTGTGAACCATATCGATTTTCATTAATATATTATAATTTGTCTTTAATATTTTTTTACGATTCTTCTGTATTTTGATAGAAGTTACGCGGAAATAAATTACAATTTCAATTATCTTGGCTATAACAGCAGTCGATATCCTTGAGACCTAGTCTGAGTCTAATTCCGGTGTTCCGTACTTGCCATTTCGATAAGTGATCATTACAATAGAAATTCATTCGCTGAAACGCATTTAATTTACGTATAATTCATCAAATTTATTCTTTTTCGTTGTTTGTTCCATAACTGTGTAGAAAACATGATTTATTTAATTCAGCAATTTTGTTGCCATGAAGGTGCCAAGGTTTGTATGAGACACTGGTTATGATTTTGCGGTTCAAATACTTCGTGTTTTTTTTTGCTCACAATATGAGTTTTTCGTTCATACTGGCTCTACAATTAACAGATGTTCGAAAATGTTACTCAGGTAATTCATACTTTCATAACATTCCTTTTTTTTAGTAACATGTGATAAACAACTTGTTGGAAGTTTAAATTCAAAAATATTTATTTCAATTTGTTTGTGTTTAAAAATATAGAAAAACCAATGCACTTACTAAAACACCACAAATTGTCTAATTAACCATTTAAATACACTTTAATGAAACCAATACAGATTAATGGAAAGTGATGTAGACACAGTATATGAGTAAAAAATATGTTATGAAAGAGGTATTTGCAATACTTACTATAGTTTTAGAGTTAAACTGTCTGATGCAGTTTAGTTATGTTATGAAAGTAAGGTAAAATTGAAAAATCTTATCTAGGTATATCATATTTTTACCACATGCTTGAATACCAGTTTACTTGAAACATATTTTAATGAATTGCTAGATATTTTGACTTCATGTACATATCAGAACATATATCACAATTTGACTGTACTTGTATACTTTATCACATAATTTTAGTTAATTTTAGACTAAAGTAATGTTCAACTTCTTAAATTTGACCAAGCCCACTTAAATAATTAACTAGACTTTTCAATTTTGTTTTAGTAAAGTGTTGATTTTTATTACGTTTTGCAAGAGGCACAGAATTAACAATAGATATATTTGACTTATACAAATTTTAAATTAAAAATAAAATTACAATACTTAAATAACAATTTATTTTATATTTATGTATAAAAAAATAATAGAAATGTTTAAATCTTCAAAATTAATGAACAAATTAATGTAGTATTAGTAAATCTATGACTTGTTACATTCTGTTCTTGAATTGGCTGTGGTTAGAATCATAGCATTATAAAAAATATTTTTATTCAGATTGAGTTTAACTTATTTACATCCTTGTGTGTATGGTGAATAATAATTAATATTATTTTATTTGTGAGATACCTACGTCCTACATTCTGTTGCCCCAAAGGTAAAGTAATTAAAAAAAACCTAGTTGTTCTTATTACAAACTGAACAAAAATTCAAATCTACAATATGTATGAGAATGATTGATAAGATAGAGTATTGTTGGACAAGGACATTAATAAGATTTTAAGTTTTACTATGATGTAGTATGATACCATAATCTCAAAGAAATAGGTGAATGTTCAAACAACTAATAAAAAATATGGAAAATTCAAATGACTTGTAGCATTATGTTGCTCAAAAGGTATCAATGGGAAAATTAAAAAAATTGTGGATAAAGCCATGGGGATCATTAAGGTTTTTTATAATACATACCTTCATGCCAAGTCCATTGTGACTTGGCTGAGTGTATTAAATGCTAAGTATCAGTTTGATCCTTGCAGATCTGGGAGACTCTACACTCTTGGATAAAACCTGAGTGATTTGATAGTGGAATGATCAAATTGTTTATCAAAAAAGAATGATTTATAAACCAACTTATTGTTGTTGAAAAGAAACCGCTTTTAGCCTAAAGTTTTTACTTTCTTACGTAATACTTTAATGTTAGTGAAGAAAGTAATAAATACATTAAACTCATAATTTACCGTAAATTAATACAATAAAGACTATGGGTGTAAGATTTTTCTTTTCATGCTTTGACGAATCTAACCAGTGCTATTAGAAACATGTCTAAATGTAGCTCTTTCGAAATTTTGTCTTATTTTTTTTATCTGCTCTAAATAAGTAAATTGGCTCAATAGTTTGTGGATACGCATGGCAAAAAAAAATATGGTGCTCAAGATTATCACCTGATTATGAGAAGGTTATGTATACTCAATTGTTTATAACATAAATTAAGATCAATGCAGTATCACCACACTTACTTTAAAAATTCTAATTTATATAATTATCTGATCAGTAAAATCAAATTGGGCTAATAGATTTTCTGTGATTCAAAGGTATTTTCGCATCCATATACCTGAAGTGGTAGGAACTAGTTGTTCACTTGGCCACCCACGACCAGCCGAAGACACTAAGTCCCACAATTTGATAGGTTTATCGCCAACCAATCTTAAGTTACATAAACAATCCTGGGCAACATTATTTGTACTAGCAAGTTGAAAATACACCTTTTTGTTTGTTGCCCAATTTGGGGATCGTATTTGAAACTTCAAGAAGTCATGTCCGGCTCCAGACTGCTAGACCACAGAGACGATTAACCAACCAACAACCAGTAACAAATTCCTGAAAACATATAGGGCTTGCAAGCGTTACTCAATACTTGAAGTATTTTTTCTAGAAATATCTTCATATTTAGCTAGCTGTTTTTTGGAAAAGAAAGCTTACAGTCAGCTCTGTAAGAGCTAACAAAATATTAAGTAAAATTTGTGAGGACTCCATCCTCTACGAGTGGAATAATCTGGTGGACTTGGATCTGGTCTGGGAATCTGGATTATTTCTTATGAGTAGTCAGGTAGAATAGATGCAAGAGTACTGCAAAAATTGGCTCGGGTTGATACTACCATCTTACCTATTCCTTTCGCCATATTATCAGTACTTGTCTTATTTATATTCCATTGTAGAGATGTGTCATTGCACACTAGGTCAAGTTGTGCAACCAGGAGGGTTACCCTTGAATCTTGAATTCCTGCAAATTGGAAATTGAAATTGGATATATTATTTTAGGTACTTTTGAATCTTCCTTTAAGTAATAGCAAATAGTTAACATTTAGTTAATCATAAACAATAAATCATTTTAAAAAATTCAATAAAGAATTTTTTTGGAACTACTGTAATGTGTTTAAGAGCACCTAAACTTATATTTCCAATTCAAATTTCCAATTTGTATGAAATGGAGATTCAAGAGTAACCCTACAGGTCATGCGGTTGACTGGCTTTTAGTATTCTGTAGCCAAAGGCTAAAACTTTTATACATTTGTTATATCCATATGTCACAACCTTTTTTTCCGAAACTATAAGAGTTATGCTATTGAAACTTGATAAGTATGTGTATTCTGTGAACCGCGTGAAGATTTCAACACAATTAAATTTTAAAGGTTCCCCGTACTTAAAACTAAAACTTAAACAATTTTTTTATTTATTTAATAAATCCAAAAGTGTGGTCTATCTATGGATAGGTCTTCAAAAATGATATTGAGGTTTTGCCATAATTTTTTTTCTAAACTGAATAGTTTGCGCGATAGATACTTCCAAAGTAGTAAAATGTGTCCTCCCCCTGTATCTTCTAAAATAAGAGAATGATACAACCAAAAAATATATATTATGTACATTACCATGTAACTTCCAACGGAAATTGGTTTGAACGAGATCTAGTAAGTAGTTTTTCATAATAGGTACTGTAACTCACTCTTAAACTAGTTGCACCTCATCATTAAGAGATGGCGCTATGTAGTTTAGAATAGCACACCTGTTTAGCATAAGCTTTTAAATGTATCTTTGATTCTTCGCTGATCTTCCGTGTTTGCTTGCATAATGCTAAGAAATTAATAATTTACAAGAAATTCTTGTAAATTGTGATTCATTCCAGTTTTCAAGGATTATTATAAGATGATAATTGCTGCTACGGAACCCCCCATGGGTGAGTCCGACTCGCACTTGACCGCTTTTATTTGATTGATACTTACATGTAAGTTCGCTCATAAGATGACCAGCGCCTTCGGCCAAGTACTGTATACATATGCCAATTATAAAGGAAATGGCCTAGCTAATGTCTAACTAACTTACCTACGCTAAAGGCTAACATTTCAGCCCCAGGCCCATCATTATCAGTCATCATTTCAGGCCTTTATATTATATTTATTTCTCACCATTACAAAATCAGTCTAAAGTCCAAATCCTATTAGAAGTACAAAAAAATTAACAGTCATACAAAGAAAAAATATTTTCCTATGATGGTACATACATACATACATATCTTCACGCCAAGTCCCTTACGGGGTAGGCAGAGAGTATCGAGTGCCAGACCTCACGATCCTGACAAACCTGTCTTGCTTCACATTCATAACCCTTTTCATACAAACACGCCGGTTTCGGAGACTCTTGACACCACCCTCGGATAATATCCGATTGATCTGATCGTAAAATATCAGCCTTGGTCTCCCCGGGTACCTACATCCTGGTACATGATGGTAATTATGGTAGTAATAGGTTTAATCAAATGATTGCCTTATATCGACCACATTAAAGGAATAATGACAAAGGCCATGACAAAAACTGCAGCTGTGATGACCCTGAGGTAGTTTGTTTACGCAGAACTTGTTTACGTTTATAAAATATTTATACGTAGTTATGAACGTAGTTTTCGCAATCAGCCTATTCGCGGACGTCGTTTTGCGCACTGGTGGCATCTATTGTGCTATTAGGGTTATCAACTGCTCATTTAGTTTCTTATCATCATAATTCATAACTGTGTCAGAAGGTTGCCCGCGCGGCATCTGCGATTTTATTAAATCGAAAATATCTCCACTCATGCTTGACTGATTTTTATGAAATTTGGCTTATATTTTAAATGGAATTTTACTCTCGAACGATGAAAAATTATGTCTTAAAAAAACAATTTTTTATCATTCTACTGATGAATTTGTTAAGTTACTGCAAACTTATACACTTGAATTTCTTTACCCTTTATTTTGCAAGATGTACTAAGTAGGTATGAGGTTAATTTAATGTCATAGTGTAAATCTTAAATGAACATGGCCCATTATTATTTATTTAGTGAGTGGCAACCCTATTGACTATCTTACAAGGACTGTTAGAATAAACAAAAAATAGTAGTTTTGCTTGAACTTAGAACGGCCTAGACGCGTTGAAATGTTCTACTTGGTAATATATTTTCGTAATAAATATTTTACGTGCTTCAAAAACGAGTTAATAAAATGTTATAATTTCGTCGATAAAAAGAGTTTTTTTTAAGAATACGTGATTTGTGTGGTTATTCTTTGGAATGAAGTGAATTTTAATGGTTCAAGGCGCAGTGTCTTAGACATCTTACCAGCAGGCAGTAGACCAGCCTGCAGTACGTTTATGTGAAGAATGGGTGGTCAAAGTCTAATGGCTTCATGCTTCAAAAAACACGTGGTCTTGGTATATGCTAGTAGCATCGTTTTTGGAAACATGGATGTCTGAGTTCTGGTATCTGACGGTCTTTAGCTATTTTTTGCCAACTGTGCAGGGTCATAGAAATCCAAGGATTTGTTTGTGCTAACTTACTTTTCACTTAACCGAAAATAGTAGTTATGTAATAGTTGTTGTTTCTCGTGATTATTTTTATTTTTCCTAGCGCGGTGTTAACTGGAAGAACTCATGAAGGTTTGTTTTAAATACTAATAATTAAAACAAGCTTCTGCTTTTAGAATGATTTGTGACGTCTAGTATTAGATGCATTTTTATATTTTTAAGAGCACCATTAGGCAGTATCTCGCTAAATCTTGTTCCATACTGTAGGGTTGCCTTGAAGAGATCGCTGCCTTGGCGATAAGGCCGCCTTTGTGTATCTTCTTAGTTTAAGTTATTTTAATGTATTAGTAATTGGTGCACAATAAAGAGTTATTGTATTGTATTGTATTGTAAGGTTAATAGGATTGTAATGTAATGGTTACGTCTTACTAAGTCGGACGTTAATGAAGTTTCTTAGGTGTGAAGACGTTAATATCTTTTTTTTTTTTAAATATCAAATTTCGAATTCAAATTAAATGTTATTTATTTATTTATTTATTTAACACTTTATTGCACACAAAAATTAAAATACACAAAATACACGAGAAGTTAAAAATGCACAAAAGGCGAGCTTATCTCTAACTAAAGAAATTTCTTCCAGCCAACCCAAAAAAAATTAAGCTGTGAAAATAAAATGGAAAAATGGTTACGTTTACATAAATTAATAGATATGCATTATCCATACTAATATACTATTAAGTAATAATATAAACGCGAAAGTATTTGTTCCCCGTGTTGGTCCGGGCCCCTTTGTAGAATAGACCATCTACCTAACTATCTTAGCCTTTGTTAAACTTTTAGTTTTACTGCTTACCGCTACCTTAAAACATAAATTATGAAGCGCTAGTAAAACTGAAAAACAGTCTCTAAGGCTAAAGTTGATGTTATAGTGTATATTTCAGTGTTATATACTGTAATATAGTGTTATATACAGGCGAATCGAGGAGTGGGGAGTGTCAAATAGGAAGCAAGACAGGTTTGTCAGGATCGTGAGGTCTGGCACTCGATACTCTCTGCCTACCCCGTAAGGGACTTGGCGTGAAGATATGTATGTATGTATGTATATACTGTAATGTCAACTTAAACCTTGCGAGTACTTTGTTAAATGTTTATTTGTAAGATTACTAGTCTAGTACTATTTTGGGATTGGATATGTGCCCGGTTGGCGATAGGCTTGCCACTTATCACATTCTGGGACTTGGTGTCTTCGGCTAGTCGTGGGAGCCCTGGTTGTGCTTCTGCCTACCTTTTCGGGGGTATGGGCGTAAAGATACTTACTTAAATAAGTATTTCATTAATTATCCCAAGCGATTAAAAAAATATATCAGGTGGGCGAAGTCCGTAGGTAGAGCTAGTGACGTTTTAATAAAGCCATTTTGTTTTTATGACCTCATATCTTGTCGGTGTGTCTTATCCCCAAGATAATGTCGGTACAAAGACTTTGGTCTGTCGGCATCCGCTAACGGCCAATATTAATAATCCATCCTAATCCAAAACTTGCTGTCCGAGATTGATATTTTGATCCATTTTTATGTTATCGCTTGCCAATAACATATCTGTGGACAGGATTAATATGGCAATTAGGTATGGGATAGGCCGCCGGATACGCAGCTATCTAGAATGCTTGAAATCCATTAGATTGAGATACATTATTATTTATTAACATTGGCCGTAAGACATCTTAATTTACTGTCTAGTATTTCTCGATATTAATTCAACTTGAAATAGACATCCTTGTGTTGCCTTGCCAGTCAGCTCGTAAAAGGCGAGCATAGGCTCACCGTCACTAACACCGTGACATCTGACTAAGTGGTAGAGTTTATCAGCGACTCGCCCGGATTGGTACCACCGCTTTACCTATTATGCCGCCATAACGTCATGACGTGTTCCGGTTCGGAGGGTAAGGTAGCCGGTAAACTTACTTTTGCTCGAGGTCTAACATCCCGGCCTCAGGTTGGCAACGCACCGTTACCACTTTTGATGTCTCTAGGCGGCGTGAATTTCTTAGCATCAGGAAATCCGTCTGCTTGTTTGCCTTCCAATATTAAAAAAAAAACTTTCGTTTATTATGAGTCTACTCCTGGATGCAGACTTCTCTTATTGAATGACACGTGGCTCGCCCTTCCATTTCTCAGCCTTATTCATCTAGACGCTTTCCATAGATAGCTCCCACCTATTCTCTAACTTCCACAAAAAGAGGAAGTTCTTAATTCAAATATATTTTTTTCTGTGTTACTTCAAAAACGTTTACGGGGTCGCCTCATACATGATACAAAATTTTACATTTTATTGGATCTAGAATGCAACATTTAGGCACATGTCTAGTACCTGTACCCATTGGGTCAGCGCTTTGCAATCGATTTTAAGCAGACCAAGTTTGCATGTAAAATATTCTTGACCTTCTGATCAACCTAATCAGTAGGCACTTTGTTGAATATTAGCTGCCGTCCTCGGCCTTGCCCGCATTTTAAATGCCAATTTTGGTTTTTAGATTTAAGTATCTTCACGCCCATATCCCCGAAGAGGTAGGCAGAGGCACAACCAGGCACCCACGACTAGTGGCACGGTGGCAAGCCTATCGCCAACCGGGCATATATCTAATCCCACCAACGTTTTTTTTATTAGAAAATTGGAAAAACCCAATTTCCTTTTTGTCGCCCGACCCGGGTTTCGAACCCAGGACCTCAGACAGTCAAGTCCAACAACTGAACCGCTAGACCACATAGGCGATGATGATGATGATGATGATGTTTTTAACTTTATGCTTAAAAGATCCGATCTTACCTGTAACATTGATGTGATTGGTGCGTAAGATAGCGATCTTATGGCCAGAGTTTTAGGCTACGTGTCTCAATCTAACTGTCATGCATATATAGACATGTGGATACGACTGTAGCCAATTGGAAGACAGCCTTAAATGTAAATACAAATTTTACCACTTACATTGTCCTGATCGGGGTACGACAGTGGTGAGCACCGACGTTAAGTTGGCAGAAGTAAGAAAGCAGTATTGACAGTCTGGTCGAGTAGTCCAAGGTGGTCCCGTGGCTGCCAAGTCTAGTTTTGCCGATAAAATCAAGGAAATAGCGAGGATATTAATACATAGAAATACTTGTATAGTTAAAATTGTGTTAGCAAATAAATGTATATTCCCTATGACTGACAGCTCATAAGAGGTTAGCCAAGGCGAATCGGGTCATTACCAACCAAACTACTGGTATAACAGAAGCTTGTCTGGATAGGGATCCCCCGCCTTACCTATTCCTGCCGCTATAGAGACAGTCGTGATCAGTCCAGAGGGTAGGGAAGCCGATAGACTTGTACAATTGGTCTCATAGTGACACACCTACAATATATATGATGTCTATACGGTTCGATTGTCTCTTACTATGAGGGGTAATTGTAATACAAAACGGTAACACTAAAACTGTGTACAAAATTATTTTTTAAAACAATATTTGTACGTAAGATTTTAAACTTAAATCGTCGCGAATTAATAACATTTTTAATTATTTATACGGGATACTCACAAAATAAAAAGAGATCGTGAGTATCCCGTATAAATAATTAAAAATGTTAATATTTGTACGGATTCTATACAGGATACAAGATTTAAAACGATGGTCATTAAAATGTATATTTGTCAGTTCACTTTACGTACAGAAACTACTAAACGGATTTTTACAAAATGCTGTGTAGTAGAAGCTAATCCAGGTAAATGTGTCATTCCCATCACTATACGCTAAAATTCACCATAAATTACACATAGTGTACCATGTTGTTGTAATTGGAAATGTATTTACCCCCTTACTAATAAAAATTAACGCGCCCGTTGATTTGGTGTGTAATGTAATGTCGCTTTTGTTAACAAAAAAAAAACTTGGTGTGCTCAGTAAAGCGAGACAGTATTTCAAGCCAGCCCATCGCTTACAACTATATAAAGCGCAAATTCGGCCTCATATGGAGTACTGTTCTCAACTCTGGGCAGGGGCTCCACAGTACCAGCTCCTTCCGTTTGACCGCATTCAACGTAGAGCAATTCGAATTGTCAATGACCAGGCAATTACCAATCGGCTTGATTCTTTAGCGTTACGTAGAGATGTTGGGTCACTCAGTGTTCTCTACCGCATTTATCATGGGGAATGCTCTGAGGAGTTGTTTGGTTTAATTCCAGCCGCTGATTTCCACCTTCGGACATCGCGTCAGAGCTTAAGCCACGCACGCATCATCTCGATGCGTGGCGGTCTACAACTGTGCGATTTCGAAGACATTTTTTACCCCGTATAACACCTTTGTGGAATCAGTTACCGAGGGCGGTATTCCCAAACGATTATGACTTAGGAACCTTCAAGAAAAGATCGTACTCATTCCTTAAAGGTCGGCAACACATCTGTGATACTCCTGGTGTTGCGGATGTCCGTGGGCGGAGGTGATCACTTTGCATCGGGTGACCCACTTGCTCGTTTGCCTCCTCTTCTATAAAAAAAAATGAAGTTACACACCAGATCAACGGGCGCGTAAATTTTAGTAGTAAGGGAGTTAATCTATAATTTAATCTATAGTTCGATAGTTGGTAGCCTGTGCCCTGTGATTGTCATCTCTGACAAACGTCATTTTTTTGCCGCTTCCTACTCTCTCGATGTCGCGTGTAATAGCTAGTATTGTAACAGAATTAAATCCTGCAATATACTCGTAGTTACTTACCTACAGTTTGTATGAAAAAATAATTAAAGTACAATACTTTACCGAGAATACCAATTTCTCTATAACTTTCTCGGTTTTTCTGATTATAACAACCTTCTCCTATCCTGACAATAACCAATACGATAAAAATAGAATAAGAATTGGTCCTTTCGTCTTTTGTATATATATTTTGAATTTGGTTTTTAATACATGGACCATATAGTCCTTCCAGCGCTGTGAAGTTACTTGAAGAAGCCCTTCTCCAAAAAGTTTCTATTTCACTTAATTTTAAAATGCAAATTAAAATGGCAAAAGGTAGCGAACAATTACTACGAGACCCCCCCTCAATGGTAAACACATTACATTTAATGACCATCGTTTTAAATCTTGTATCCTGTATAGAATCCGTACAAATATTGTTTTAAAAAATAATTTTGTAAACAGTTTTAGTGTTACCGATTTATTATATGTATACACATTTACATTTTATTGACATTTTAACATAAATATAAATATTTAAACACATATTCGTCAGCTTTAACATATTATAGCAACGTTAGAAAATTAATTACTATCGCAATATGTTATATTGTAATCTTGAAAGTATGGAAATAAGTAATTATAATTTGTAAAAATTAATTTAAAAAGCAACTTATTAATTAATTGATCGAAGTTTTAATTTTTGAATGTTAAGATGTAATGGTCAGTTTAACTGTTTGTGGTATCAACAATACACAGAGATAAGATATTTTTAAATATCCATTTTTATGGCCTTTTTTTGTTGTCCATAGACGTTAAATGTACGTTGTTTTTGTAATGTAAAAGTAGTAATTGCCTTAGCGGTCCTGTGTGTGACTTGACTTCACAAGGTCCCGGTTACGATTCCCGGTTTGTGCAACCTAAAAAATATAAACTTTTAAAATAAAATTTTCGTCAATAACCTCAATAACATATTTGTTGCGCCTAGTTTAAAAAAAAACATTTTTTTCAAGATTTATACCGCCCCCCTCTAGGCTTCCAGCGCCCACAAGGGGGCGTTATCGCCCACTTTGGGAAAGGCTGGGCTAGAACCAAACCAAACAACTCCTCAGAGGAGCATTCCTCATGATAGATGTGGTAGAAACTGAGTGACCCAATATTTCTACGCAACGCCAAAGAATTACTGTTTGTTTGCCTAATCTGTGATAATAAATTTCGCACAAGTTGGACCGTTCCCCTTAATCTCTAAAGCGGAACATGAATACGTCACAGTCGCGGAGTTGAAAGCCTTGTTTCTAATTATTTAATTGAAAACACTCCGCCAGCTCCATTACCCGATGCGTGTGTATTGCAGAATTTTTTTTTATGATATTGGAAGGCAAACAAGCAGACGGATTTCCTGATGGTAAGAAATTCACGCCGCCGAGAGACACCAAAGGTGTGTTGCCAACCGGAGGCCGGGATGTTAATCCTCGAGAAAAAGTAAGTATACCGGCTACCTTACCCTCCAAACTGGAACACATCATGACGTTATGGCGGCAGGAATAGGTAAGGCGGTGGTACCAATCCGGGTGAGTCTCTGCGAAACTCTACCACCTAGTCAGATGTCACGGTGTTAGTTGTTCGCCTTTTACGAGCTGCCTGGCAGGAAGGCAGATGGTCTATTCTGCAAAGGGGCCCGGACCAACACGGGGAGTTTTGTTCTTGAGGCAATTTATGAATGGTGCTTAAATACTATCGGGAAGTATGCTTCACCCATCACCACATCTGGTTTAGTGGCACTATTGTTCTGGTTTAGTACTTTATTGGGTTCGAATTTTAAATTTAGAATATTAATTTTAATAGAATCGTTTTTTATTTATTGTTCTACTTTAGCACCGTACTGGCTTCGACTTAT
The DNA here is from genome assembly GCA_002245475.1 of Calephelis virginiensis. NCBI lineage: Eukaryota > Metazoa > Arthropoda > Insecta > Lepidoptera > Riodinidae > Calephelis > Calephelis virginiensis. The sequence goes on along the minus strand of NJDC01001994.1, from coordinate 410,848 downwards.
AAAAAAATAATTTTAGTCATGTCGTTTTTTTATTTATTGATCTTGTGTACTATTTTGCTGGCTTCGATTTAGAATATTATTATTTTAATGGTGTCGTTTTTTTATTTATTGATCTGGTGTGGTGTTTAATTGGCTTCGATTTAGAATATTTTTATTTTAAACGTTTTATTGTCAAATTCAATATCGTTTCGATATTGAATTTGACAATTAGTTTCTAATTGTTGAAACGATAAATTTGAAGTTGGTCATTCTTACGAGTAAAAGACCACTACCAACACTCGCCCTGTTAAGTTTTTAAAAGCATGGAAAGGTTTGAAAAGAAAAAAATCCAACACCACGACTAACGAAAATCAACGCAACGGATGCCAATGCTTTTAAAATGCGGCTAAACGAGCGTAATATTTTTAAACTGAGAGTTCGGTGTCTTACTGAATATCTGTATCTAACACACGACAAGCCTCACCCTTAAATAAGTAAGGCTACCTGTGGTTCTTCCGGCGATATCTTTCCGTGGAGCATGAATGCGGGGTGGTCCATGTCGGTAAGAGCACGCGCCGTGTGTATCCACCTTAATAGCTAAATGTCTAGTCTGTCCCCCATGGCTCGGTTGACGTTGAAATCATTAACACACACAGTTCAATCCGAGTGGGCGGTTAGTCTAATAAACTTACGTGTCTAAACAACGAACGTGAATGCTGACCTTTACGTTATCAGTATTAACATGGTTGGGTAATAATATAATTCTCATGAATGTTCGTTTATCCTATTTCCAATAAAGTTAAACTTCTTCGTGTGAAATATTTAGGTATTTTGTTTACAATAAACCTTTTGCTTCCCTTAAATCATCTTGCTTCTTTCTTTCCATTCTGCTGTCAAGCAGCTCATAAAAGGCGAGCATAATTTACAAGAGTCATTACCAGTAAGACCACTGGTGGTAGAGTGTTATGCAGTAACTTGCCTGGGTAGGTAGATCCCGACCCAGGCAAGTTACTGCATAACACTACCTAATCGTGAATACCTAATGCTTTACCTAATCGTGAATCTATGATGAAAATATCTGGTCCAGAGGGTAGGGTACCCGGTATACTTGCACAATAGGCCTCACACCCAGAGCCACATCTCTTACCATCTGGAGAGCTGTGTGTTGTTCGCTGTCTAATGCCGTAAAAAAAGTTATAAAAAGGAAAAGAATTTTTTTTATTACAAAATATTTATTTCACATAGACCGTAGGTAGCAAAGGTTCTTCTAAAGCGTCTATATGATTTCAATAAAATCTGCCATTGGGTTGTCACGTTGCTAATCACTGATAAAATCTAACCAAGAAACTTAGCAGGCCTGAGCTTTGTCTCATTTCCTTAAAAAAAAAGTATCTTCACGCCCATATCCCCGATGAGGTAGGCAGAAGTACAACCAAGTCACCCACGACTAGCCGAAGACACTAAGTCCCTCATTTCCTTAAAGGTTACAAATACAGTATCTTTACAATTCTACAATACATTTGTTATGAAACTTTAAAAAGAAGAGGTTATCGTTTCGACTATGGTTTTTTGGATGTTTGTTACGCGATTACTTTACAAAAACATAACCGATTTTAATGATTTTTTAGGAATGGTCTATCTTTTTTTTTTTGAATGACTAATTTGTTGCTAATCTTACGATTTTTTACAACTTCACCGAACTTTGTGGGCCGAGCAGAGTGCTCAGCCCGAGACATCATTATTTAGATGGATTGGGCTGTTACCTACAACGCCAGCACCAAGGGCTGTCTCCCGGGAGACCGTACCTCGACTTGGTGCTGCGTTCTGGTTACTGGGTGGACTTGGTGGAGGAGTATTTGTGGCTCGTCGCTCGGCGTTAGGCGCCGGGCGCAAGAGAGGTCTTGTCGCCGAGACCGGCGGCGACGGTGTAGTGTTATGTTAAATTGATGTGAATTTGTCGTGTTCCGGTTTAGAGTTGGGAGAATAGCGTTTGCCGCGGTTATTGGGTCCGGAGGATCCGATAACACGTGGCGAGGGAATGGTCTATCATGATTCTGAGGTGGTCCCATATTCATTTTATTAGGGTCTAACTAGCAGTTTTTGAGTTATATTTAACATTTTTCGTCTATCTGGACATCATTATTCATTAATAAGTTTAAACTAATTCTTTAATAATCTTTCTTTTGTAAATTTTCGTTTGAGAGTATTTTCTGTACTTTGTTCCGACCCATCGCTAGTTATGAATAAACATAACCTTTATATTTCAAGGTGTTGAAAGCTGACCTTAACACTATCAGTATCAACATGGCACGTCAATATTGCCATGTTTAGGTTTAATTTGTCACTTTTCGTTCGAGGTTAAGTACTTAGTGTTGTCATATGTCACAGTTACTTGAATACTATTTCCCGTTCAAGGTGATTTTCTTTGTGTACTCCTTTGTTTTTAGTACTAAACAACGCGGTGATCTTTGTACTCCCTGCAAAGGTAGTTATGAATCATAGCACTTTATTACATGTTATATCAAACGCCTCTGTGGTCTAGCGGTTCAGGTATGGGACTTGACTGCTTGAGGTCCCGGGTTCGAATCCCGGGTCGAGCAACAAAAAGAAAATTTGGTTTTTCCAATTTCCTAAAATGTTGCTCGGTATTGGATATGTGCCGGGTTGGCGATAGGTTTGCAACCTATCACACTGTGGGACTTAGTGCCTTTGGCTAGTCTTGGGTGCCCTGGTTATGCCTCTGCCTACCTTTCGGGGATATGGGCGTGATTTGTCGATTTTTGCTTATTACATACATAGTGTGTAATAAGCCTTAGATTTGTTGACTGTCATGAAGATAGTGAGTGTTAATCATGTGTTACGATAAATTGTCGGAATTAGTGACTGTCACGGAGGCAGTAAGTGTTTTGATAAAGTATCAGATTTGCTGACTGTCACGGAGGTAACGAGTGTTTTGATAATGCCCTGATTGGTTGACTGTCACTAAATAATGAGTGTAATGATAAATCCTTTGTCAAAATGAAAGTTCATTCACCTGTGAAGAATTATCACCGGTTCAGTTGTTGGACTTGACTGCATGAGGTCCCGAATTCGAATCCCGGGTCGAGCAACAAAAAGGAAATTGGGTTTTTCCAATTTTCTAATAAAAAAATGTTGCTCCTGATTGGATATATGCCGCCCGGTTGGCGATAGGTTTGCCTTGCCACCTATCACATTGTGGGACTTAGTGTCTTCGGCTAGTCGTGTTTGCGCTGGTTGTGCCTCTGCCTACCTCTTCGGGGATATGGGCGTGAAGATCCTTTACTTACTTTTATATAAAATAGCTGTTCTTAGACTAATGACCGCGGAACATGAGGGTTCCGCACAAATTTTAGCTCGGATAATGTCAGCACAGCGTCATGTATCGTCTATTCGTACCTCGACAGAAAAAACCGAACCCTTATAGGATCAGTTTGTTATCTGCCTGCCCTTATGTCACGACCCTTTTTCTCAAGAACGCGTGGTGATATTAATTAATTAAAATACCCGTATTTTTGTTCTACTGTCGTTGGGAGCTGAGAAAAAATAAAACGTCTAAGCCAACGCAATCAAACGACAAAGTCGTTTATGCCTACAATTTTCGCAGATTTTAAAAATTTCCCGTGAAATCAGAATCAGGTGGACAACGCACTAATACCACATTTGGTGTCTATAAGCGGAGGCATTTCTTACCATCAGAACATCCGTCTGCTTGTTGCCTCCCTATAACATAAAAAAATCTAGAAATTAGTCCGACTCGCACTTGGTCGGTTTTTTTTAACAATTAACAAAAACATCTTAGCAACAAAACTTCAGTAGGCATATCTCTATTAATATCGGCCGATAACCAATAATATGGGAAACTGAAGACAATGACATGAGTAATTATTTAATCATTGTGTTCCAATTGTGTAGACTGTAGAGGATATTATTTGATTAAATTTCATTGTATTGATGTTTATTTGCAGTTGCTGTGGTCGTTTTGTGGATGTCTGTTAGTGTCTGCACTCGTTGTATTTATCTACTACTATAAAAGATGGCGATCAAAAGGTAATCTTAACTTTATATATCTATTATTATTATTATTATTATTATTTATGATATTAGAAGGCAAACAAGCCGACGGATTTCCTGATGGTAAGAAATTCTCGCCGCCTAGAGACACCAAAGGTGGTAATAGTGCCCTGCCAACTTGAGGCCGGGACGTTAGACCTTGAGTATAAAGAAATGTACCGGCTATCTTATTATCCGAACCGGAACACGTCAACGGAAAGTACTAACGTTATTGGGACAGGAATAGATAAGGCAGTGGTACCAATCTGCACGAGTCGCTGCGAAACCCTACCATCTAGTAAGAGCCCGTATCCCCGAAGCAGTAGGCAGAGGTACTCTACCTGGCCACCTACGACCAGTAAGTAGTAAGCTGACTTACGACCCATCGTAAGTCGGCCACAAATCCAATCCTAGACAGCATTGTTTTTATTGTTAGATAAGCTAGCCTATTGAGGCCCTTAAAACATAGGAGAGATTGAAAGATAAACGCAGATTTCCGGATGGCAAGAAGTATTCGTCGGTTATAAAAAGAAAAGAGTAATATTGCAATGCCAATTCGACGTTAGTAGTAAGTTTGCCGGTTACTCTACTCCTCGGATTAGAACACCACACTACGGGCTCCTTTAAAAAAACAAATAAGCTGCTAGTAAAGAAAATGTAGGGTAGGGTAGAGCAAATAGTCTAAGATCCGAAGTAAGATCGACCTACACCGAGCTGATAATAAAATGAAACTGTTTTAGAGCAAATTAAGTACATCAAAAATATGTTAAAAAATTAAAAATTATTAAAAAAGCAACCCGCTTTAAAAAATCCTGGTCATTTTTTTTATTTTTTAAAGAGCTTTTTATTCATTAATTGGTGTAATATTAAGACTTTATCCCAACTTAAAGTAGGTATAAGATGAAGTTGCAGAAGTTAGGTTGCCTGTTATTCATTTGGATTGCCAGGTATAAACAGATAATTATTGTCGATGCTGGTTACTTTCACGGGGTCGGATAATATAATATACAAATATTAAAGACTTATGTGCAGTTTTATTACAATTTTTACTATTCTTTTTGCAATTTATGTTGCCTGAAAAAAAAATTGGAAATTTGAAAAACATTTTTTTTTAATAATTAAAAATATTCGGTCCAGGATTTGTTTAGGCAACCCACTTTTAATATGATTGCTAATATACTTACTTGACCATCAAATATGTTTTATTCAATTATCAGCTCGGTGTAGTCGATGTTGGTTTGGATCTTTTACTAAAAGGTTCAATTATTAAGTTGTAATGTGTGTTGTGAATGTGTACGTTAAAAAATATTTTCTTTTTTTCTTTCTTTAAAAATGATAGAAAAAGCAAATTTCCATTCTAAGTCATTTTTTATTGTCCATCAGAATTATTAGGAGGTGCAGGAGCAGCGGTTGCAGGAGAACCAGCGAAACGATTTCGAAAACGAGATAAAATGCTCTTCTACGGGCGAAGAATGTTGAGGAAGGTGAAGTCCATCTCCAACTCGGGTCAGGGCAGGAAGCGGCGGGCGGTGATGAGATTTGCAAGGAAGTTGCTGCAACTGAAGAAAGAGTCGGCACCAGAGCAGCTTAAAGTAAGAACATACTTCTAAGTTGTTCTAAGATATTGTCTATTCAAAGCTTATAACGAATCCTAAAAACCAAAAATCTTTGAAATTGATTAATTAGTTTCCGAGTTATACATTTTGTAGAAAACCCAAATGAGTGTTTTAAGATTTAATTTTGTATTTGCATAATTACCGCACAATTAAATAATTGGTTAAAGATGGCGACCAAGAGAACTACTAAATATCTATTATAGTGTTTGTTTTTTCTTTATAATATTGGGAAGCAAACAAACAGACTGATTTCCTGTTAAGAAATTTCGCCGCTTAGAGATACTAAAGTTAGTAATGGTACGTTGCTAGCCTAAGGTCGGGATGTTATGCCACAAGGAAAAGTAAGTTTACCGACTACCTTAACCTCCGGACCAGAACACGTCAACGGCCAGCTTGACGTTATGATGGCAGGAATAAGGCGATGGTACCAATCCGGACGAGTCGCTCCGAACCTCAACCACCTAGTCAGAAGTCACAGTGCTAGGGACGGTAAGCCTGTGATCGACTTTTACGAGCTGCCTGGCAGGAAGGCAGATGGCCTATCTGCAAAGGAACCCGAACCATTACGGGGAGTTTGTCATGTTTGGGCATCAGGAATATTCTTTGTCGTAAATAAAACTCGCGCTTTTCGATTTAGTTGCTAATTTTGTGTTCAATCCTTTCCAGGTTCTGGAACCGCCAGCTGAATACTTGGAGGAAGATTTGACAAGCGATGACCGGGTGCCTCCCGATGCTCTGTATATGCTCCACAGTATACGAGTGTTTGGTCACTTCGAGAAACCAGTATTCCTCATGCTATGCAAGTACACAGAGATTCTGAACCTGCCCGCTGGTGCCTTTCTGTTTAAAGTTGGTAAGTAATTCTGAATATTGAGAAAATTTAACAGAGCTTTATTGGATACAATATAATACATACTCGCATTGTGGAAAAGTACAAGTGTTAATTGATTAGTATGTATACAATGGAAGTCTACCAAGTGTCGACGATGAAGAGCTGTATATTACTCTACATCTAAAGCACCAGCCAAATTTTGAGAAACGGTTCTTAATCGATGACACTTTCGATATATGAAAAAACAAAAAATAAAAAAAAAGAATTTACAATTTTATCTGACGCAAAATACAAGATGCTATAACGTAAACTAAGCATAATACTCGTTTTCATCAACAGTAGTCACATTGGCAGACTAGTGACATTTTTGTGGACTGTTTTTTTTTATTTAAATTAATATTACAATTTTATGTTTTATTTTATTTAAATTAATATGAAATTTAAAATTCGTTACCATTTAAGCCTATACCCCTTTACATTAAAATTTGGCCGGTCCTTTCAAAGTTACCCTATATATTTTCAAGTAACCATATACTATGTTACTAATAGTTAAGTCGATAAAAAAAACTTAGGAAGTTGTCTGCGGTCATAATTTCTCCGTTGTGGTGTTCAGATTTAGAGAATATGTTTGCCGAAAATCTTAATAAAGCAAGTGTCTATAACTTAGCTTACGATACGGTTGCAGCGCTACTGCCATTGTTGCCTATATAAGTGTATTTCCTACTATATTTCACCACACTTGACTATTATTAATGAGATAATACTATTTGATTTTCAGGGGATACCGACGAAAACGTGTACGTAGTACAAAATGGCCGAGTCAACGTGTACATAACGAACCAAGATGGCGGCAGCTTGTCACTGAAAGTGGTTCGCGCTGGCGAGAGTGTAACGTCGCTTTTGAGCTTCACAGATGTTCTGACGGTATGCTTTTTGTAATATGGGAAGATGAGCGTTTAGTCATTAGTTCGAAATACAAAATTTACACTGTGACGACGGTATTCAACCAAAATAAATGAATGCTAATGCCATGTATGTCTAAAAGTTGCATTTGCATTCATTAACACACAAAATAGTGCGCTCTGACGCTAACTAAAATTAAATGGTTAAATATATTTATTACGTTAATATTTTAATTACAAACTAACAGAGACTCTTGCTATTTCGCTCATTATATTTATACTCTGTCCACTGGGTCTCATCCATCTTACACACTTCTTCATTTCTCATAAATACATCTTTGACTAGGTGTTTTCTGAAAGTGGCGCGTACGCGAAATCCAATGGTAAAGAGGAAAAAAGAAAAGTGAAAGTCATGTCACGGATTGTACGGATTTTATTGTATAAATATTGGATTTTTTTATGTTAATGGAAGGCAAACAAGCAGACGGATTTCCTGATGGTAAGAAATTCACGCCGCCTAGAGACACCAAAGGTGGCAATGGTGCGTTGTCAACCTGAGGGCGGAATGTTAGGCTTCGAGCAAAAGTCAGTTTAGCGGCTACCTTACCATCCAAACTGCAACACGTCAACGGCAGGCATTGGGCGTTGTGGCGGCAGGAATACCGATTACTTCATCCGGGCGAGTCGCTGCGAAACTCTACCACCTAGTAGAATGTTACGGTGTTGAAGACGGTAAGCCTATGCTCGCCTTTTTCGAGCTGTCTGTCAGGAAGGTCTATTCTGCAAAGTAGCCCGGACCAATACGGGGAAATTAACTAGACCAGATCAGACCAGATCTTACACCAAACGCAAATATCTATATATTAAAACGTGATGCCAAAACTTTGGACCCCTTTTTACGAAAATTGCGCTGACGGAGGAGCATAAAATTTGGCACACTTATAACTATAAGTAACTTTTATGTGTAGGAGAAGTGCAGAACGCTAATTTTTTTCAATAATAATGATTATAAAGTACATTAAAGCAATAAATAAAACATTACCCACACCACCATGCATTTGACACACACACAAACATATTGATGATAACGATAAAAGATCACAGATGGAGCACTAAAAAGATTTGAAACGAAGTAGTTAGTCTTGAGAAATGAAAACGGCGTTCTTATCAACAAGATATTAAAATTTATTATGGTCGAATTTCGACCAAAGGGTGACCACTAGTATCATTTAATCCCCGTTACATTTGTTATATTTAAATATTGTAGGGCCACTCTCAACCTTACAAGACGGTGAACGCAAAAGCGTTGGAGGATTCGCAGGTGATCAAGCTCCCAATGAGAGCTTTCCAAGAGGTCTTCAAAGAGTATCCTGATATCTTCGTAAGAGTTATACAGGTAATTGTTTAGTATTTAATTTGCAACTAATAATCTATGCGAACAGTGTGTGTTATCGGTGATGATATGAATTTGGACGTATGGAACTGAGACTTGGCTGTTAAATGTAGGCCTCTTAAATAAGCTCAGAGTCGCTCAGCGTGCTATAGAGAGAGCTATGCTCGGTGTTTCTCTGCATGATATGATCCAAAATTCGGTCATCCGCAAGAGAACGAGAGCAACCGATATAGTCTAGAAAGTTTGCAAGCTAAAGTGGCAATGGGCAGGCCACATTGCTCGCAGAACCGACAACCGCTGGGGAAGAAAGGTTCTCAAGTGGCGGCCCCGCACCGGAGGACATAGTGTTGGACGACCTCCAATTCGCTGGACTGACGGTCTGGTCAAATTCGCTGTGAGCCGCTGGATACAAGCGGCTGGTGACCGTGACTTGTAGCGCTCTTTGGGGGAGGCCTGTGTCCAGCAGTGGGCGTCCTCCGGCTGATGATGATGATGAATAATAATCGATGCGAACAAGCAGACGGATTTTTTATGGCAACATCAACATTGACATCAAATATGTTAATGTTGCTTAGTCTAACTGTATAATAAAGCTTTTTGCGTAACTAGACCGACTATAACAGTTATACTTTTTAATAATACTCTTTATTTCATACCTTAATTACACTTAAGCATAAAGAACGGGAGTAAGTAACAATCAAATACTGAACGTTGAAAATTGATTTACCTACTTAATTCTAGTTGAAAAGTTCTGATTGTAATATGGGAAACCGGTTAGCTTAAGTGTAATGCAAAGTGTGAAACAAAGTGTATTGTGAAAAAGAATAAGTTTTATTTGGAAAGTAAGTGAATCAGAATCAGAAAAATCTTTATTCACTTGAACCATACAAGTGGTATTTGTGTGCGTCGACATTTTTTTTTAAAAAACTACCACTGGATCGGAATCGCGGCCACACACTGAGAAGATCCGTCGAAAGAAACTCAGCGGGCTTGTCTTTTTTCAATAATAATAATTACAATACTCGTATAAACTAGATTAAAAATATAAATTACAATCTTACTTTAACTTAAATAAAAGGTACAACAAATCATATTACAAATTTTAGTGGGAGATTGAATATATATAATAATAATAGCGTATAATAGCCTTTTTGACATAGTTTTGCTTTTATACATTTTTTAAACTTATTTAAAGGTAGATCTCTAATACCAATTCTCTGGGGAAGCTCGGCCGAGGTAAACACAATATTTGTCTTGCAAAAGAGGGCTATACGGGCAATTTATAATTTAGGCCCAAGAGTTTCCCTCAGGGAAAAGTTTAAAGAAATAAAAATTCTAACGGTGACTTCTCAATATATTTTTGAAAACTTGATATATGTCTATAAAAATATAAGTTTGTTTAAGAAAAATTGTGATGTACACGCTGTAAACACAAGGAATAAAAACAATCTTGTTGTGCATAAGTCTCGTCTCCACAGAATCAGTTATTCTTTCATGGGCCAATGTATACGTTTTTACAATAAACTTCCCGAGCATATTAAAAACTTACCATTTAATAAATTTAAAAAATGTATTAAGATAAAGTTGTATGGTAAGGGTTATTATAAGATTTCAGAATATTTAGAAGACAGAAATGCTTGGGATTAATTGCTCCTCATGCCAATCTCTGCAAATTATTTGTGAATGTAATAAACTTTTGTAAATTAGATTTATAAGAAAAAAGACAAGCCCGCTGAGTTTCTTTCGCCGGATCTTCTCAGTGAGTGGCCGCGTTCCGATCCGGTGGTAGTTTTTATAATTATATAGACGCGTTACAAGAATCTGTATATGGATCTACGTAATAAAAGCTATTTTGAATTTGAATTTGAATTCAATGGGCAACTTATTGTAGAAACATACACATTGACCCAAAAAGGATTTACTAATTTTATGGAGACGAGTTTTGTATACGGCTAGATTATTTTTATTCCTCGTATTAATGTCGTGAACATCACATTTTTTTGTAAACATACATAGATTTTTTTAACATACATTAAATTCTCATAAATGTATTGAGAACTGAAGGTTAAAATATTTATTTCTTTGAATTTTTCTCTGGAATGTGGAATGGAATACCGCCAAGTGCCGACGATGATGAGTATAAATTGACCAACTACTCTTGCCCTTCAAGTCATAAGGGACATTGTTCGCATTATTGTAGATCTCTAGCCATCCATCTAGCCGCGATAGACTAGTCACAGTGCTAGTGACATTTAAACCTGTACTTACTAGCTGCTTAGTAGTTAGACAGTTGGTCTGTATGTATTATACACCATTTATAAGAAAAAAAACACAAATATTTTTACCTTGTAATTGTTTTTGTGAAGAATTTTTTTAATTAATTTTTATTGCTGAGTTCTGACATTTATTACATCATCATTGAAATAAATTTTACGTAATTTGGGCTTAATTTCCACTTCGCTTTAAATAAAAATATTATTTAATATTATGATTACTTAATGCATACATTTGCATACCAATAATTGTGTGTTAAAATAAAAGAATTTTATTACGTTAACTGATTTTTTTATAATAATGGAAGGCAAACTAGCAGACGGATTTCCTGATGGTAAGAAATTCACACACCATTACCAAAGGTGGTAATGGTGCGTTGCCAACTTAAGACCGGGATGTTAGGCCTCGAGCAAAAGTAGGTTTTCAACCTTGCCCTCCGAACCGGAACACATCAACGGTAAGCGTTAGACGTTATGGCGGCAGAAAAAGGTAAGGCGGGGGTACCAATAAGGGAGGGTATGGCGACAGAAAACTCTACCACCTAGTAAGATGTCACGGTATTTGTGACGGTAAGCCTATGCTCGTCTTTTACGAGCTGCCTGGCAGGAAGGCAGATGGTCTATTCTGCGAAGGAGCCCGGGCCAACAACTGATGTACTGATATCACGCGCAAACAAAATGATTGACATGCAACGCGAATGTGGATGGGTGTGGAGAGACCTGGGGAGACCAAGGTTGACATTCCACGATTAAATCGCGAGGCTTTTATCCGATGGTGGGGTCAAAATTGCAAGTTCTGAGAGCATTTAATTAAAGCGTATAGTGATTTTTTTTTACAAGTTTCAGGAGATTGTTGAAAATGTGTATTAGAATTTATTGGGTTACTGTTTTATTACCTAACTGTTTGTATTATTAACTTAAATATTAATTTCAGATCATCATGGTCCGGCTTCAACGAGTCACATTCACTGCTTTGCATCAATACCTTGGTCTGAGTGCTGAGCTGGTCAACCCGGTGAGTGATTTTTTTAAAACAGCTCTTCGTTTCTAAATTGTGTCTCTAATCAGCGTTTTAATTTTTAAAAAGTTTAATTAGTAGCAATTTCAGTTTTTTTTTATAATTTTGAAAATAAGAAAATGTACTTTATTATAGTAACTATACGCCCGCCCCTGCTTCGCACGGGTATAAAATATACATGTAAACCTTCCTCTTCAATAACTTTATCTATTTTAAAAAACCGCATCAAAATTCGTTGTATAGTTTTAAAGGTTTAACGATACAGATGGACATAGGGACAGTGGAAGCGACTTTGTTTTATATTATGTACTGATAGTTCAACACTTCCCGGTTTTGGTCCGGGCTTGCTGAGTAAAATAGACCATCCGTATTTTTGCCAGACAGCTCGTAAGAGGCGAGCATTCAAAAGGTTCATTAGGTCATTACCAACAAGACTATTAAGAGTAAGATGCCTTACCTACAAAATAAAAATAATTTGAGTTTGAGTTTAAGTTTGACTAGTAGTAGTAGTGGGCTGAGCATTAAGTGGCAACAGTGTACGTTCCGGAAGGTGGGTTGGCCTTTAGACCTGCATTGGTCTTACATACCGGACTCTGGTCGGCACCTATGACAACTATGGTGTCTATAGTCCACTACTGTCTCTAACAATTAGGAGACGCGTATGTAAGTTGATCGCTCTTGAAAGATAATGCTATTTTGTTTTAATTATACATCCTTATGTATGGTGTGTATGTGTTGGGGTAGGGCCGCGAGCGACGGCGCGGGCCGGCATCGTCCCCGGCCAAGCCGAAGGCGGACCCGCACCCGCATCCGCATCCGCACCCGCACGCCGCCCCGCACTCCCCGCACCACGATCGCCCCACGCCCGAACACAGCGTAATTATGTTTTTTATATGTTATACTACTTTTTTCATGTGGTTTTATCTTCATACTCAGATTGTTTAAGTCTACTGCAGGATTATTTTGAACTGGCAATAGTCAAACGGTGGTACTGAAATAATTGCGAATCCGATTTTTTCCGAACTATGCCAGGACTATTAGTGATGGAGCATTATTTAGATGCAAACATCTATTCATCCATACGTTTTCATTTACAACGTACTAAATGTATAACATTGTAAAATTAAAATAGACAAGTTTTCATTGTGGGCACTTGGTGAACATTCATGATTATAATTAATAAACGCCTCTACATCATTACTATTGTTAGTTGTTACCTACCCGTTTTGCTGATAAAAGCGTTTTCAAAGTCATTACAATTTAAAAAAAGAAATTGATATTTGTAAATTTTAAAAGCCCTGGGTATAAAACCACTATGAATGTTTTTAGCAGTGACGTTTATAAATTTTAAAGCCCAACTGATTATGCCATAAATACAGTAATAAAGTATAGTTTGACAAGTGTCTTCAAGCCTAATCAATAGTAATAGACCACTCGACCAAAACGAGGTTGTATATTTATGTTTGTACTCTACAGATGATTTAACTGCATGGATTTACTGAATGTAGATTTTGGTTGGTAAATTTAATCTGACTTTTGTAACGCAAATTCACTTATAAAATACTAATATTTACCAAAATTGTTATTCCGCTAATTCATTCGTTATTATTTCTCTTTTACGATAGAACTTGAAGTTTTTTCGTCATTATAATATCCATTTAAATTTGTTCTGTACCTTTGTAATTTTTGCTAATTTGAACGGAGGTAACTGGAAACGCTTTTGATAATTTCACAACCTGAATTCCTACCTAGTAACACATAGGAATCGTCATTTTTTTGTTACGAGCGTCCTAGCTATGACTAAGATACAGTACAAATATGAACAATATGAAATTACCTACAAACGTTTATAACGGCACATTTGCATATTTGCACATTCGCATCGTGTCCCCTAAGCGACACGCGCTACTGAGAAACTGCCAAAACTGTAGGGTTACTCTTGAACCTCGATTCATGCAATATTGGAAATTGAAATCGAATATGTCATTTTAGGTACCCCTGAACACCAAACTTGCGAATTATTAACATTTAATCAATAATAAGCAATAAATCATATTATGGGATTCGTTGATTTTTTTTGGAACTAAGTGGTAATAATGTGCTAGCACTGTGTTTAAAAGTACCTAAAATGACATATACGATTCCAGTTTCCAATTCGCATGATATCGAGATTCAAGAGTTACCCTACTGGTCGATCCGTATGTTTGTGTGAGTTTGTCGTTTCGAACGTTTCTAGATAGTTTCCCTACTGTTCATATTTGGAGTGTGTCTAAGCGGTGGTCCTTGCTACGACTTAACCCTATTTAGGTCCACTACCTTCCTTATGCTTACGGCCCCAATAGCCTTACTCGACGTAACTTATTCTCTTTACTTTTTCGCCTTTGGTGTCCGTAGACGATGTGTATTTCTTACCATCAGGAAATTAGTCTTCTTGTCTTCTTATTATGTAAAACAAAAAGGTGGAGGTGAAGGTTTCTGCTTTATAGTGAAAGAGGGAATGAGTTTTTGTTATAAAATAATGGGGATGAGTTTCTTTTATCAAGTTTAAAGTATTTCTGTTGACAAAGTAATCTTATTTGACTCGATTAAGAAAAATCCATTCTTAGTGATGTTTCCGAAAGTATTGCCATTTTATTCACTTCAAATTTACTCATATTGTCTATAATGTACAACAAACCGATATACAAATAAATTAGCGGTATAGACCCCCGTTATATCCCTTCATTGTAACCACAACAGGAAGGCAACATTCAGATGTCTTCGCCCATACAAATACAAGGCAGAAAACCGAGACCAGACATGGTGCCTGACATCGCCACTAACACCCCACAGGTGATTTAAAACCCTTGTAACTACTATTTTTTTTTGTACATTTTTAGAGATAGTCTGATTAAAAAATTAACATATTTAAATTTTAAATGAATCTTCAATAAGAATACGAGACTTGAACCTTGCTTTCATCAGCGTCAACATGAATCCTATTTTCGACAAATATTTTAAAATAGTTACAATTAAACGCCTCTCTCTTTTTACTTTATACAATGAAAAGTAGGAATTTAACATTTGTTATTGATAACGTTCCTACCTCGTCTACTAATATGTTGTCAATTAAATAAATGAACTTGTGTACTTGTGAGAGGCGTTCAGTTATAAACTAGATGATTTCTATAGATCTAAAGAGGAACAAAAAACTGCTAGTTACAGTTCTTGTAACTCGCAAAGGCGAGGGATTATTACTTTTATAAAATTAATTACTTTAGTAAATAAAATTAATTTCGAATATTTATAATTATTTAAATTTTACACAAAATTAAATTTGCTTTTTTATGCTAACATTTCCGATTTCACTGTCACGCACACTTTGACAATATAAATTGATACGCGTTTATCACAAGTAAAGGCCACTCGCCTTCTTGAGCTTGAGCCTTACTGTTAACCTGAAAAAGGTCTGAATCTTTTGAGTTGTTTTGTTTGTTGCTTGTTCGTGTTTTGCCTCTGCCTCTTTAGAATGATGAGTATTTTTGATATAATAACAAATTAATATCTTTACACAAATTACATGAATTTATCTAAATCCAAATTAGCATTGTTTGCTTTTTTTTATTTATTAAACCGCAACAAAACTATTTAAAAAAAATTAGTGTCGTGAGATACCAGGTAGGAACGAAGTTCCTTCGGCTAATTTAGAATCTGCGCACGTTTCATTTAACAGTTTTATTACGCGGTCTTTTCTTACAGTTTTTACTATCACATTTTTTTCAATTCGGTCGCACGTCTCATTTAACGGTTTTATTCCACGGTTTTTTCTTACAGTTTTTTCTTACGGTTTTTTGTATCACATTTTTTTCAGTTCGGTCGCGCAGCAAAACCCCTATCTCCTCCAAGCCTGCTGTAAGGAACTTCGTTCCAATAAGAAAGAAAGAAATTAAGCATCTAGACCACAGAGGCGATAAATTCATTCATTCTAAAATAGAAATGTTAGACGTTGTTATTTCCCTTGTGTTCTAAGGTACATAATTTTATATCCTCAGCAACAACCCGACGTACAGCCGACATCATCGTTCACAAGACCCAAAGAAGGTTCATCTTTCAAAAAGCACAACACCGATAACCTTGATGAACAGGTATGTATATTATACTTTCTATTGTCGGCGCTTAATGGAATTCCATTGTACTTACTCATCTTCGCGCAACGCCCTTATGGTGTAGGCATAGAGAATTGAGTGCCACACGTCACCATTTTTACAGACCTGCGTGGCTTCCTCCATATTCATTCTTCTTTTCGGTTCGGACACTTTTGACACCACCCTCGTATAAACCCCGAATAATTTGATGTGGAATTGCAACCTAGATCTTCCCGGGAACCACCCCTTCACATTCGCACAGTTTATATGTTTTGTCAATCTTACATCTGCCGTTGTTTCCACACGAACGAACCAACGGAGCATGACCTTCTTTATTTTTTCATCCACATTGTCTTTAAAACTTAACCGTTCTCGGGTTCTACTGTTATGAATGCGGTCAGCGAGCGCAATCCCACAGATTTTTCGCAGCGCTCTAATTTTGACTGCATTTATCCTATTTTCATGCTTTTTTTGACATACCCATTTCTCACTTCCATAAAGTAACTGGGAGGAGTACAGATCATGCAAAGTAAGTCTAGCACCGAGACTCAAAACCTCACTTCAAAAAACCTTACCCAGCGCTCTCCAGTCCATTGTATTATAAAAATATATTTTTAAATAAATTTTGAGACTTCCAATGGAAACGAAAAAGTACAAAGTTCTAAATAAATCCCACTTTAGCTTTTAATACTGACAACCATTTTAATTGTTCTCTATATGTCTTTTTATATTTCTATATATTTCTTTCTTTTATATTTTTTTGTGCTTTGTATATATACTACCTGTTCCGGCAAACTTTGTTCCACCCGTTCAGTTTGTATACGAAAAATTAAAATGTGGAATTTCCTAGTTTTCTCTTATTCGAAAGGGATAAAAAGTATCCTATATCCGTCTCCTGGTTCTAAGCTACCTTTCTATTCATTTTCAGTCAAATAGGTAGAGCCGTTCTCGAGTCATAATATTTATAGAAGATAATGTTAATGAAATAAATGTATGAATTCTAAAACTGCAAACAAGTATCATACTTATGATTTCTCTAAGAAAGAAAAAAAAATTCGCTTCTGTGATCAAGTGGTCCGGTATTGGCATTGACTACAGATCTCGTCTCGTTCAACTCAAAGTATGTTAATTATGGGTGTCCTAGCTCTATCTCTTCCAACCTCTTTCGGGATCCGGGCGTAAAGATACTCTTTTCAAAATGTTATAATACTAGTTTGCCATTGCAGGCACTGATTCAAATAGCGACCGAGGCGTTCCTTAAAGAATTGGGCTTAGATGACGACAGTCTTATACGTGGAAATGTACAAGTGAGAGATTTGCCGGCGGGCACTTACATCATGAAGGAGGAGAGCCATAAGGTAAGTAAATTTGTTAAGCTGGTTTAAATTAATGTCATATTTATTAGATATTAAAGTAAGATATTAAAGTCAGGTCAAACAGTATAATATACTAGCTGACCCGGCAGACTTTGTTCTGCTGTATTTTTAATGTGATTTTAATAAAAAAATTATGGTGAGTCACCCTTATCATTTAGGGGTATGAAAAATAGATGTTGGTGAGGCCAACTATGCTCACAAAATTTACTCAATATGCTCACAAAATTTCATGAGAATCGGTCAAGCCGTTTCGGAGGAGTATGGGAACGAACATTGTGACACGAGAATTATTTTATATATAAGATTATATTGTCTAAATAGTCTATACTATATTATGCCGGGTATATGTCAAGCCAAGGAGAGTAAGAGAAAGTTTTCGCTCTCTTTTAGAGACCGAAGGGTCACATATTATGTAATTGTAGTTCGAGGTTTTTTAATTTTTAGTTTTTGTCTTGACAAGCATTTAAATAATATATCTCACAACAGATGTCGCTGTTATAAAAAAAATACTCAACTTTTCGAATGCATAGTCTAAGCAAATTTATTTTAAAATTCGTTTTCGAAGGGATTCGAAATCGAATTAGGATAGGGTACAAGAACTATGATTTCATAGGTTTCCACTTTCCGCCAAAGTGATAGTTTTGAGTAGCTTATACCATGCAGGATAGAGGTAAGGAGCACCATCTGATATGAAGGGGAACTCGAAAAATTCCAGCATTTGCTGAAAATAGAGTTTCAAGTACTTACCACAATAGCGATGGCGTACGAAAAACTACGATACGAATGTA
>NJDC01001994.1:350112-392470 GCA_002245475.1 Calephelis virginiensis | reverse complement strand
TGAGTGAAGTAAGCCAAATGAAGAAATTAAATCTTTTCATGAGTCAAGTAGCCACTTTTTAAATGTTTTCCAATTACAAATTATTCAAAAAATGCGCCACAGCAACACGGAAGTTTGTCTGTCCTTGTTTATACTTCTACATCCTCAAATTGCGTGTGGCGCGTTAAAATTTTATCCTATGCGATCGCAGCGCCACCCTTATTTTACCTGTTTTGATGGACACTTTTTGATGCATTGAGACGGTGCTCCTTACCTCTATCCTCCATGGCTTTACGAATAGACTTATAACAATACGGACCTAAGATACAAAATTTACAATATTTAGTCAAGTTAAACGCTCTGTGGTCTAGCGGTCCGGGTGTTGGACTTGACTGCATGAGGTCCTGGGTTCGAGTCCCGGGTCGGCCAACAAAAAGAAAAATGGATTTTTCCAATTTTCTAATTAAAAAAAAATGTTGGTCGGGATTGGAAATGTGCCCGGTTGGCGATAGGCTTGCCACCTATCACATTGTGGGACTTAGAGTCTTCGGCTAGTCGTGGGTGCCTTGGTTGTATCTCTGCCTACCTCTTCCGGGATATGCGCGTGAAGATACTAAACACTTTATAAATTTATGACTATCTTCTCTGTTATTACTTATACACAACCCAGCCTATATTCATGACGTGAAGTTTTCTTATCTTTTCTTCTTTTTTTATTCTTATTGCGTTAATTGTGTGAACAAAAGATATTAATTATTGTTCTGCCGTGAAAACGCCAAACGAAAAACGAGTTAGAACTACTTTATTTAGTAGTTCCATCTCAATACTTTCTTTGATTAAAGCAGAAGTAGTTCTCTTCCTTAATCTATGCATGGAGAAGGCCGAAGGGTATGTTCTGTATTTAAAACCAGAACGTAAAAATTGTCAGAGACTTTTATTTACTTTCTATAAAACTTGATACTTTTTTTTGCGTCCGTTTGTCGAATCGACGACTTGAAAACTCTATTTTAGAGATACTGAACTGTAGTTAATACTGAAATAGTACAGACAGATGTGAACCTTACTGCGTAAGCTAATTTGATTTGAATTTCTTCTAATTCTAACTTTGAGTTTAAATTATTTTGTACTGTTTGAAACTATAATATGTATTTCTTGATTTCCTTGAAGCTTTATTATAGTGTTGCCGGTGAACCCGAAGTAGTGCAGGTACTATATACAAACTGTCTTGGTTGTGTGTGATTTTACGTTTGAGTGTTATTATTTCATCGTATTTTTGTTTATTCATACGTATATTCAAGGAAAGTAGGGTGAAAGTCGTGCGAATTAACGTTATATACTCATGTTTTACATCTACAGTTTGCTACATTGTAGTCCTATTTAAATAAAAGTTAGTTCAGAGAGTGCATAGTAAGCAACACTAATAACTCATCTCCTCATAGTGTTTTAAAAATCGCCTGTGTGTTCTAGCGGTCCGGTTGTTCATGATTTCATGAGGTCCCGGATTCGATCTCCGGTTCAGGCAATATAAAGGATATATTATGTTTCATTAATTTGCCCGGTATTGGATCTGAGCCCGGTTGTGGGACTTAGTGTCTTTGGTTAGTCGTGGGTGCCCTGGCTGTGCCTGCAAATCGCAGCGATAACATTAGTTTGCTAATGATTTATATTAAAGCCAATTGTTTGCCAATTGTTTCGCCGTTACTTCTCCTGTCTGGCTAGGTTTGGAAACGTTGGTAGTTTTACGGTAGACACGGTTAAATCTATTTATAGTTTTATAATGTTTGGTAATAAATCATTAAGCCACTTATAACTACGAGTATAAATAATTGGCTTAAAGTAATAGTATATGTAATTAAATAAAATATTTTTTTTTATAAATATTAAAATATTTGCACACCAAAATATGGTAGAATACGAGTATGTTGATATACTTAAATATTTTTGTAACATCTTATTTACACAAATGTTCCGCAAATAAATAATTTTCTTTCTTTCTTTCTCAATAATTAAAACTGAAATTTCTGTGCAGGTATATACATTTTATTTAGTTATAAACATATCCCCATACATACATGCATGCATGCATAGTAGAGAAGGCAAATATTATTTTATGCAAAGGCTGAAATGAAGAATGTAATAATTCCTATTATATTGTTAATTGTTATGAACTACTGACGCCACAAAATAATGGCGTCAAAGTATATAACTTAAGTTTATGCGTGTTTTATCTCATCCTATACACATTTGTACACACTATTTTAAACAATTTATTAATCTTTTTACGGCATTTTTTTAATATCATTGACTTTTTTTTTTATTTTGATTTTTTATGTGACATTTTAGTGTGTGCTTCAGTAGGAGAAAAACCATTTTGGATCACGTTCCCGGAATGTTTCAATATTTTTAATTTTGATTTAAATGATAAGAGGTTCGATTGGTTTATTTTTATGGCATTTTCTATGTAGTTAGTTGACGTTCGAAAACAAGAAAGTGTGAAAATGTTTATAACTTTATGTTTCATGTAATAACAGTGTTTATCAAAAGCATAAACCCTGTTACCTCATGAACCTAATGATTCATAGAGAATATCATCAAAACTGTGCATTCATAAAGCCTAATCAAGCAACTTGTGATCTTTTGTATTTTTCATATTACCATGATGAATAAGCTTACAATAGTTTACATTGTCTTACACCAGAGGTTCCCAAACTTATTTCATGTAACGCCCACTTTGAAAATCAGTTGTTTTGTAGCGCCCCCCCCCCTCGTTTTTTTCTTGTCAATAACCTCAATAACATATATGTTGCGCCTAGTTTAAAAAAACATTTTTTCAAGATTTATACCGCCCCCCTCTAGGTTTCCAGCGCCCACAAGGGGGCGTTATCGCCCACTTTGGGAAAGGCTGTCTTACACCGTAAATGGGTCAAAACGTGTGAAAAATTTAAGAAATTGTTTTATTATGACAAACAAGGACCAACAGGTCCAATATTTGTGGCAAGAACTGCGGTCACGAAAAGACAGATCTTCAGATATTCAAATTTAGCTATAGGACGCATTGGTCTAAAATCACCGCCTTATTGGTTATTCTCGTGTACACTCCTAACTCCATCTACTAACCGCGACGCTCGGGTTCGATTCCCGACGGGGGCTGGTATTTGTGTGATGAGCATGTAGATGTCTGATTTTGATGTTTAATAAAATTATTCTGGTTTCTATTTAGGTATTTCTTTGTATTAATATCGTTGACTAACACTCATAAAACAAACATATAAAATTATATTTATTATTATTTTGGGGATTTGAAAAAATGTGATATGATATTAGTATTAAGCATCATTCAAAGTTATGTATCTTTCAACAACCGACGAAAGAGTTGAGATCTACATGAGTCCCAAGTTCTGTTTAGAAATTTCTAAAATTTTAAATACAAGAAAATTCAAAACAAGCTCAAAATTTAATTTGGCTAGTGGTTTCATTCTTTACAAAGTAATATGAAAGAGTCAGCAACAAATTAGAAATATATTTTGCTTTTGTAACTGTGGTACATGCAAATTTATATATTTTTTATCAGGATGTAGCACTGGTGTATCTCCTTTCGGGTGCACTGTTGGTGTCACAAAGAGTGGCAGAGGGCGAAGGGGAGGTGCACATGTTCACGGCATATCCTGGTAAGAGTCTTTAGTTTAGTATAAGTTTTAGACAAGAGTTGACTTATCTTAGGTAATTTTGTGATGCCTAAAACTTCACTACATAGTATAAAACAAAGTCGCTTTCTCTGTCTCTATTTGTATGCTTAAATTTTTAAAAATACGCAACGGATTATGATGCGGTTTTTTTTAATAGCTTAAGTGATCGAACAGCAAGGTTTATGTGTATATTTTATACCCGTGCAAAGCCACAGCGGGCTGCTAGTTATACCATATAAAAATGAATCCTAACTTCTATTGGTCATCGCATCACGCCTGAGCGGGTGGACCAATTTTGCTAATCTTTTTTTGTTGTGTTGGTCAATGCTAAGAGAAGGTTCTTATGAAAAAAAAAACCAGGAAAATACCAGGATATATAGAAAAAACAATTTATTAATCCACAGAAACTGTTAGTAGCCCTTAATATCAAGCGATACGAAGTTCGCTTTAATGTCCAGCGATCAATAGTGTGAATTCAAATTTCGCCCCAGTCAGGATTTGAACCTGTACCCTTTCGTCTCAAGCCGACGAATGCTCTAACCATTTGGGTTTTAATTCCTTTCTTTAGCGTTTATTTTAATGATAGTTCATATCCCTCAGGTGAATGTGAAGGAGGTCTGGCCGTGCTTACTGGAGAGCCAAGTTTCTTCTCGATCAGAGCGAAGCATTTCTCCCGTATCGGCATATTGTCGAAGACCACAGTATACAGTATCATGAGAGAACGCCCCTCAGTTGTCCTGCACATCGCGAACACAGTTGTCAGAAGACTATCACCGTTCGTACGACAAGTGGACTTTGCATTGGATTGGGTAAGATAACCAAAAACAATATATGGCGAGTTTAATTTTATATGTGTTCGTCAGTGCGTTTGTATATTGTTAGTGTTATACTCTCAATTGACGATATCTTCGCTTCTCGTTCATTGGTTGTTGGTGTTGGTAACTTATTTCTGTTAAGGCACTGCCCATTAGATATGAGAATTTAACACTAGGTAACTAAAGATGTCAGAATTTTTATGATACGAATACTAGTCGACGAATCAACAAAAAAACAAACTGATAGAACTATAAACAGTAAAGGATGAAAAAAGATGTAGTAGGACTGACTTTAAGATTATATTAGTAGTAAAACTAATTATCAAATCGCGTCGTGGTAATTTAGTTGGAATTGTTTTTTT
The DNA here is from genome assembly GCA_002245475.1 of Calephelis virginiensis. NCBI lineage: Eukaryota > Metazoa > Arthropoda > Insecta > Lepidoptera > Riodinidae > Calephelis > Calephelis virginiensis. The sequence continues at coordinate 387,628 of NJDC01001994.1, read as the reverse complement.
TGCAGTTTTGCGCTTATCTATATATTAATACGTGATGCCAAAACTTTGGACCCCTTTTTACGAAAATTGCGCGGACGCAGGAGCATAAAATTAGGCACACTTATGGTTTATGTGTAGGAGAAGTGCAGAACGCTAATATTTTTTTAATGATAATGCTTATAAAGTACATTAAATCAATAAATAAAATATTACCCACACTACCATGCATTTGACACACACAAACAAATATATTGAAGTTGACGATAAAAGATCACAGATGGCGCACTAACTATTCAGGAAACAAAGTAGTGTGGTCTTGAGAAATGAAGACGGCGTTTTTATAAACTAATGTTCGAATTTCGACTAATGGGCGAACACTAGTCATAATGTTAATTCGTGAAGCAAAAACTTTGCACCCCTTTTTAGAAAAATTGCGCGGACTGAGGAGTATAAAATTTGGCACACTTTTAGTTTATGTGTAAGAGAAGTGCAGAACGCTAATATTTTTCAGTGAAAATGATTATTAAGTACTTTAAATCAGTAAATAAAACATTACACATAAAATTACCATGCATTTGACACACACGAATAAAAATATTGATAACAATAAAATATAACAGACGGCGTACAAACTATATTCACAATGTTTGGAAACAAACTACAGTCGCGTGCAAGTAAATCGACTCAAGTCTCAAGTGCGCATAAAAAATGATATAACTAAAAAATTACTTATTTTACCTCTATATAATGTTTTACATAATTAAAGCCTAGTAATTAGGCTTTAAAATGGTAGCATAATATCAGTAATTTAAATAAACACTTGTACTTAGAATGCAACTGAAAACTGCTCTGCGCTCTATACACAACTTGCGCGACACAACCCCCTATAAAAACCCTCTGTAATCCTTTTTTTTTATCAGTCGCTCATTAGACGTTGACCTGAACACATCTCTGCAAATTAAAGCCGTCATTTGAAGAAAATTATGGATACAACACCTGAAGAAGCCGCTCAAGTCGTTGCCCTATTGCAAGAAGGATTGAACCAGCGAGAAGTCGCTCGTCGTTTGAATATGAGTCAGTCCGCTGTCTCGAGAGTATACAGAAGGTTTCAAGAGACTGGTGCCTTCACTCGGAGGCCTAATACCAGCCGACGCCGGTGCACCTCGGAGCGTGACGACCGGTTTTTGGTCTCGACCTCTCTCCGAAATCGACACCTTACCGGCGTAGATGTGCAGCAGGAGCTACGTCAAGTTCGCGGGGTGACTGTCAGTCAGTGGACAGTTAGAAGAAGGTTGAAAGAAGCTAACCTTACTCCGAAAAGACCCGCTACAGGCCCGAAGTTGACCACAGCTCATCGTCAAGCACGGCTTCACTTTGCTCGAGAGCATTTGGATTGGAGCATAGAGCAATGGCAGTCAGTCCTGTTCACAGTCTGTCTCCATGGCAGCGACAGGAGAGGTCGGGTATACCGTGGTCCCGGTGAACGGTTTTCACTGTGCTGCTTTGTGGAAACCGTTGCATATGGTGGCGGATCTTGCATGATGTGGGCCGGAATTTCCTTAGAAGGCAAAACGGAGCTTGTTTTCGTTCCTGGGGGAGGCCGGGGAGGAGGTCTGACCAGTGATCGTTACATTGAAAATGTTCTACTGGATCAAGTTGTCCCTTATCAAGGCTTTATTGGAGAAAATTTCATCTTGATGCATGACAATGCCCGATGTCACACTGCTCGGGCCACACGTGATTTCCTGAACGAAGTTGGAATTCACACTATGCATTGGCTACCGCTCAGCCCCGATTTAAATCCCATTGAGCACATATGGGACGAGCTCAAAAGGAAAGTTAGAGCGAGGAATCAAGCTCCGACAAACATCAATGAGCTCAAGACTGCGTTGGTAGAAGAGTGGGGTCGAATACCACAATCATCCATTAAAAAGTTGATAAGGTCGATGAAGAATCGCATGAGAGCAGTGATCAGAGCTAGAGGAGGAAATACCAAATATTGACACGAATAATTTTTTTATCTTACGCACATTTTGTTTCATTTAAACACAATAACCCCATACTGTGAAATTGTATGAATTTTCAACATTTTTTACATTATCATTGGCATTAACCTTTTTTACTAGACTACTGAATCGATTTTCATGCAACTTACACTATTTTAAAGCTCAATTACTAGGCTTTAATTATGTAAAACATTATATAGAGGTATAATAAGGCATTTTTAAGTTATATCACTTTTTATGCGCACTTGAGGCTTGAGTCGATTTACTTGCACGCGACTGTAGTTGGTCTTGATGAATAAAGATGGCGTTCTTATCAAAAAGATAATTAACAATAGAACCTTAATAATTTTTCAACATTATATATTGATAATTTATATTGAATAACTTATAATTAAAAAGTGTAATAGGGTCGAAATTCGGCCAATGGGCGATCACTAGTATTATATATTGTACGATATCATAGAATGTGTAAAATATATTATTTTCATGTTTTAATATCCAATCCTAGGTATTTTTGGAGTCCGGCCGTGCGGTATACCGACAGGATGAAGAGTCGGGTTCAACATTCATTGTGTTGAGCGGTCGTCTTCGTTCCGTCATCACACACCCCAATGGCAAGAAGGAGCTGGTTGGAGAATACGGAAAGGGGGACTTGGTTGGGATCGTGAGTATTTCACTTCTTTACTGTATTAGAACTTGTTTTTCCCAATACATCAAGAAGGAGCGAGGCAACCATTTATCTTTTCAGTAATGAACTTTCATAGACCGTCAGCGCGTCGGTTTAATGATGCCACGTTAACCAGAACTTGACCCCCTAAATTCTTTAATCGTTATATATCTTAAATGCATCTTAAATGCAATACAAACCAACAGACAAGTCACACAAATTTATATAACTCCAAAGTAAGCAAAATATATGCTTGTACCATAGGTAGACAGTGATACTAATACATAAAAAAGTATACGCCCATATCCCCGAAGTGGTAAGCAGAGGCACAACCAGGGCAGCCACGACTAGGCGAGGACACTAAGTCCCACAATGCGATAGGTGGCAAGTCTATTGCCAATCGGGCACATATCTAATCCCTTGCAACATTTTTTTATTAGAAAATTGGAAAACCGATATGTTCTTTTTGTTGCCCGACCCGGGAATCGAAACCGGGACCTCATGCAGTCCAATCCAAGACCTGGACCGCTAGATCACAGAGGCGAATTGAAGATTCCAATTTTCTTTTTGTTGCCCGACCCGGGATTCGAACCCGGGACCTCAAGCAGTCAAGTCCAACAATATATATGTGTAGGTTATAGAATACACATCTATTACAATGTGTGTCCTATAACCTACACATTGAGACTAAGAAGTACTTTCAGCTTGTCATTGTTACTCTGATCGTTTCTTTGTCTATTTGTTAATGGATATGAGCGTGAAGATGCTTACTTTTTACGATATGTGCAGGTTGAAATGGTTACTCAAACCCGCCGCAGCACCACCGTGATGGCTGTGCGGGACTCGGAGCTGGCCAAACTGCCGGAAGGGCTGTTCAACGCCATCAAGCTGCGATTCCCAGTTGTCGTCACTAGACTCATTAACTTATTGGGACATAGGATTCTAGGTATGTATACCGTTTAATCAAGCAACAAATAGTTTTGTACGTTTGTAGAACTACCTTTAAAGTTTTACGAAACAATGAGCTACACTATTTTTTATACTTTCCTAAATAACGTCAAAAACCCTTGCTAGAATTCACGGATGTTGGAAGATGCTAGTTACCGTACTCCTCCGAAACGGCTTGACCGATTCTCATGAAATTTTGTAAACAAATTAAGTAGGTCTGAGTATCGGCTAACATCTATTTTTTATAACCCTAAAAACGAAATGAAATATTATTTATTTGCCGAATATGTGTTTTAAAAAGTTGTTACAAATTACATATTTAAGTATACAACATATTCTACCACATTGTGGTGGTGCAAATATTTACTTAAATTTAGAGATATTAAATATTTATATACATTTTAACATTTAAATCATAGTACTTATTTATTTATTTATATGTTTGATAAGGGTGAAAAACAGCAAAAAAATAACAGAATAACGTCTGCCTGGTCAGTTAGTATACATATATAATAAATTATCTTTTAATGTAAAGACACATTGAACGATAAGACCGCCTTTTATAAATAATAATCTGTTTATTTAATGAGTGTACTATACTTATATTTACTAATTTGTCAGTTTGACTGTGAACAATAAATAGTTCATTAATTCATTGCTCTGATTATCAGGTTCATGGCAGAAGCCCGGCAGGAGCCTGGGCGGTGCAGCGGCCATGGAGTCCCGTCCGTCGCAGCACAACTTCTCGACCGTGGCCGTGGTGCCCGTCAGCGACGACGTGCCGCTCACCGCCTTCACCTACGAGCTCTACCACTCGCTCAGCGCTATTGGTTGGTACTTACTACTGGTACACTGTCGAGCCCCCCCCCCCCAACCCACCAAGCAACAGGCCACTGTCTCACTTGAACACTTTAAGGAAACAGCAGACGTACAACCACAGCACCCATGACTAGCCGAGACACAAAGTCCCACGATGTGATAGGTGGCAAGCCTATCGCCAATCGGGCACATGCCTGACAAACGTTGTTTTTGTTAGAAAATTGAAGAAAAACATTATTACTTTTTGGTGCCCGTCCTGGGAATTGAACCCAAGACCTCATGATGTCAAGTCCAACACCAGACTGTTAGATTGCAGAAGCGACAATAAAAAGATTTTAAATAAAATCTCTAGACATATTACACAAATTCGTCTAACTCCAAAGTAAGGGTAATAGCTCTGCTCTATAATCAGTAAGTACCAAATATAAATTTTAAATAAATTATATGTCTGGGCAAATCACACGAATTCCAAAAGTGACAAAATGACGATTTTATAAAATGTAATAACAATATTTTTTAGGAGCCACAGTCCGTCTGACATCTGACGTCATCAGAAAGCTGTTGGGGCTGACGATAATGGATCCCAACAACGAGTACCGACTTAGTTCCTGGTTGGCGCAGCAAGAGGACAAACATAAGGTAAGAGATAAATTTTTGGATTAACTCATTTTATAACTACATAAATATGTAAAACTATTATAAACCAGGCTATATTGTTTTATATCTGCTTCAAAATAATATATTTTATGGAATAAAAAAGCAATGACCAAACCCTCGGATAATATCCGAGCGATCTCATCGTGGAATGTCAACCTTGGTCTTCCCGGGTACCTACATCCATCTACACTAGCATTGTATAGCTGCTTTGTCAATCTTTCATCAGTCATTCTTTCCACAAGACTGAACCAGAGAAGCATGCCCTTAGTCATTTTAACACCAACACTTTATTTCAAGCCCATTCTTTCGTGGAGCTCACTGTTACGAATGCGGTCAGCGAGCGTTACTCCATCGATTTTCCGTTGCTCTCCCATTTCGACCGCATTTATCCTACTCTCATGCTTTTTCTGACATACCCAACTCTCGCTCCATACAACAAAGTTGGGATAAGCACAGAATTACACACAGCGAGTCTAGCATTTTGAATCAAAATCTCGCTTTGAAATAGCTTATCCAGCGCTCCATTCACACTATTTCCTGCACACACTCTCCTTTCTACATCCGCGGTGTATCTTCCATCCCTCCTAAAATCTCAACTAACCGTCTTTTTAAAAATGAGTAAGCTCCTCCTAGTCCTAACGTTCCGGAAACACTGCCGGAGGTAATAGATGCCACAATGGTGTAGCACTAGGCAAAAAAAGTACGGAAACGCACAGTTATTGAAAGCCGTTATATAAAAATAATAGGATGAAATTTAGAATTGTAATTGCAATGATTTAATATCTTATTGTCTAACTTGAGCTTGACAACTAATAAAAAACATGTGAACATTCGCAGGTGGCGTTGTACCAATGTGATCCGAGCCTCACTCAGTGGACCCAGCGATGCATCAGACAGGCAGATTGTATATTGATTGTGGCCCTCGGGGATAAGCAACCTAGCATTGGAAAGGTAAGTTTATACTGACCATAGCATTCATATGGGAAATATACGAAGAGGGAGTATGGTTTTGAATGTGATTAGTAAGCAATGTAGTATGTACGCAGATAGAGAAGGAGATCGAGCGGCTGGCCATCCGCACGCAGAAGGAGCTGGTGCTGCTGCACCGCGAGGGCGGCGCCAACCCCGCCGGGACAGTCCACTGGCTCAACATGCGCTCCTGGGTCTCGCAGCACCACCACGTGCGCTGTCCGCACCGCATGTTCACGCGCAAGAGCCAGTACCGCATCGTGAGTGCCCGCCCGCCCGCACACGCAAACATGCACACACGCACACGCTAAACACGATTTGTTGTTTAATTAATCAACAAAATATACGTTTGGTTAATATGACTATTTTTATGTGCAAAGTATTTATGTTAAGGGGTAATATTAATGTTTTTTCCAGAGCGAGTTATACAGCAAAGTGCTGATGTCAGAGGCGAGCGTGCACTCGGACTTCAGCAGGCTGGCGCGGTGGGTCACGGGCACCTCGGTGGGGCTCGTGCTGGGAGGCGGCGGGGCTCGGGGCGCAGCACACGTGGGCATGATACGGGCCATACAGGTGAGGGGGAGCTGTGGGATCCTAACAGGCTGGCGTGATTATTGACCAAAATCAACGTGGCTAACTCTGTAATTTATTCAGGATTCAGGCGGCGTATCTCTTGAAGAATCTTTCGTCAAAACTAATAATGAAAACCACATCTGACAACACGTTTTGATATTTATGTCAGCTACGCTCAACAACGTACCAACCAACCCTTTAATCAAAATCAAGTTTCAGTTTTGATTGGCATGTTCACTCCCAGTACAATACGAGTCTTTATGTCGCGAATAAATTTAAATTACGCTTGTATTTTATTCGTTGGTGCGTCTTCTGTACTTAGTACTATTTTACTTATTATACGCCTATGTAGCCTAATTATGAAGAATTTTCTGTAAATAAAAAAGTATCTTCTCACCCATATCCCCGAAGGGGTATGCAAAGACACTAAGTCCCACAATGTGATAGGTGGCAAGCCTATCGCTAACCGAGCATATATCCAAGCCCGAGCAACATTTTTTTATTAGAAAATGGGAAAAACCCAATTACCCTTTTGTTGCTCGACCCGGGTTTCGAACCCGGGACCTCAAGCAGTCAAGTCCAACACCTGGACCGCTAGACCACAGAGGCGATAATACTGTAACTTATGATATAATAACTTTATATCATAAGTTTATATAATCCTATAATACTACACCTACCTTTATTTCAATACTACAAATTAATTATCAACGCAAAAATGTGATGTAATTGCGAGTGTAATTATAATATATAGTAAATTATAATAAGATTTCACGTTACAAAAAGAAGACTAAAAAAATATTTTCGTATTGTAAATAAGATTTGAATATTTGAGTCATATAAAAGCAAAAGCAACTACCAGTTTCACACCATACTGGATGTTGCTGCCTTTGCTTTTATATGACTCATCGCGTCAATGGTCTAGCGGTCCGATGTCGTATTTGACTTTATGAGGTCCCGGATTCGTTCCTCGGGTCGGGAATTAAAAAGAAAATGTGTTTTTTTTAATTTTTTTAATAATAACAACGTTGCCCAGAACTGGATATGAGCGCAGTTGGCGATAGGTTTGCCACCTATCACATTGTGGGACTTAATGTCTTTGCAAAGTCATGGGTGAATATAGTCTGGGAGGAATAGGTATAAAGATACTATTTTCAAATAATTTGTAGGAAGCCGGTATTCCCATCGACATGGTGGGCGGTGTGAGTATCGGCGCGTTTATGGGAGCCCTCTGGTGTATGGAGCGCAACATTACTACAGTCACACAGAAGGCCAGAGAATGGTCTAAGGTATGTCGAATTCTGGTTATATCAATTAAATTAAAATATATCTATTTATAGTCGAGTTTTAAGTTAGAAATATTTTTATCCGAACTTTTTTGAACAGTTATAGTTAGATATATTATAGTTATTTTCGAACTCTATAAAAATTCAAATATGAAAAACAAGAGACAGAAACAAATAAGGTACGTTTTTGAAATATATAATGCATAGTTTTTAATACATTAGTGTGCATTAATATTGCTATCCAACACTAGCTCTTGAGTTATAATCCTTATGTTTTTGCAAATTTGGTGCTATTTGTATAATCTTAGCAATAATAGTAATATAGGCCGGAAACCACTTCAAATCTGAACTAAGAATTCTCATCTGTTTATTAGTAATATAGGCCAGAAACTACTTCAAGTCTGAACTAAGAATTCTCATCTGTTTATTCTTCGCTACATCTGTTTTAAATCTCAAAATCTTTTATTTTCTGTCTAGATCTCTAGTTTGTACACTGTTTTCCTGTTACTTTTATTAGTGTGTTTTTTCTATCTAAGGTTAGCTGTATGATATCTCTTGTTAGAGATAAGCTCTCCTTTATAGTTTTGGTTGTATTTTCTCGTTCTATATCTATTATGTGTGCAGCAAATGTGAGAATGCCTATGTCTAAAGACTGGAATGTTAAAGGCTCAATAGCTCGATGGTACTATTTCAGCTTACTCTCAGCGCTCTAAAAAATTCCGCAGAATAATGCCAAAAATAAATACAAAAATGGTATTTTTTAGAAAATGACACAATGGGGCAAACAACTAATGGACCTCACTTACCCGGCCACATCCATGTTCTCTGGACGGCAGTTCAACACAACCATAAGGTCCACATTCGGAGAGGTCCACATCGAGGACTTGTGGCTGCCGTATTTCACCGTTACCACCGACATTAGCTCCAGCTGTATGCGGATACATCGACATGGTAAGATTATCGCTTTATCGCATTGCAATCACGCTACACATACATTTACACTCAAATTTTCTAGAGTATTTTGATTTCAAAACTCCATAAGCGTTAATTTAATCTACTTTTTACCTACTGTGTATCGATGTAAAAATAATTGCTTGAAGAGTTTATATTGCTAATAAAAACCGAAACATGGTTTCGAAATGTAAGTATAATCTTTCAAAAGTGTCGCTTAAGATATTACACATTTGAGAATACAATCAACAAGTACGTTAAAAAACAATCACGAAATTTGTATTCCACTAACATTGGAATCTTTAAAATGTTATCAAGATTATTGTTCATTGTCTCTAAAACAAGTTCTCGAACAAACAACGAATAGTAATCCGTAGGCACTATCAATCATAGTTTATCTAACGAAATAACGAAGAGTTACTTATGGCTTAGCAAATGTTTTGAGTTAGCTGCGATGAGCAACGGTAGTCAAATATCTTTTCGACAAACCTTTTAGAATTTATTTTCGCCTCTGTGGTCTAGCGGTTCAGTTGTTGGACTTGACTGCATGAGGTCCCGGGTTCGAATCCCGGGTCGGGCAACAAAAAGAAAATTGGATTTTTCCACTTATCTAATAAAAAAAAATGTTGCTCGGGATAGGATATGTGCCCGGTTGGCGATAGGCTTGCCACCTATCACATTATGGGACTTAGTATCTTCGGCTAGTCGTGGGTGCCCTGGTTGTGCCTCTGCCTACCTCTTCGGGGATATGGGCGTGAAGATACTTTTAGAATTTAGAGGATACGATTTGTACAAAAAAAATACTGTCGTTAATCAGAACTACTCGTTTCTTGACATGAATCGGGCTAAGGGGGTAGAGTTTTTTAAGAATTTGCACAGATTGACGTCATATTAATATTGATCGTTATTTGTGGTACCTATTCAAGGTTTTGGTGATCTATTATCCACTAAAGCTAGGAAAAGACAATCCTGTCACGAAAACTGCCTCTTGGATTGTTTAATATGATAGAAAAAAAATTATCAAAACTCAAAGTTTCAACTGAACTAATGTAAATTAATAATTGCCCAATAATCGTTGTGTGCCCTATGAAAGCACACTATTATTAAGACACGTCACAATTGTTTTGGACTTGAAATCTGTCAAATCATCTATATTTATCATTTTTACAACAGCTTTCGGCTTGTTTTACTGGAAATTAAATAAAAAAATGTTTATATTATTGTAAGTGATTTTATAATACGTATGGGATTTGAATCAATTAAACTAATATTAATTTCTCAAACTTTTTTAATCAAACTGCGAGAAGGAAAGACGTCAGTATTAGCACAGCATGTAAAGACGTCAGATTTAAACAAACTGAAAAAGTTATTTAACCCGTCCAGCGATTGGAAAATTAAGAAATACGCGGAAGTGATCCGTATCTGGAAGCCCGCGTTTTGTTTACGCTAAGGTTTCAGAAAATCGGTTTATTCATATATTTTCGTTTATATTTCATATATAAACTATATATCAACGTAATCTTTATAAAATTTCCTATTCGTTACTACCATTGCAATAATAAATAAAACCTGACCTGATATTCAAATCTTGTGATAATTATTCACTTTGTAAAAAAATTTACCACTGTCTCACTTTGCTTAAAGTTTTACATTAATTAATGTTATGTTAACACTCAAACACTATAACTTTATAGAATACATAATCAATAAACTATCACATAATATACTGTGTTACAAATATAGTAACTATCCATTTTTCAACACAGCCAGTACTCACAATAATAATGTTACAATAGAAACAAAGATGTCGGACGGCCGAAAGAGTTTTGTTAATTTTTTGTGTCTAATTTCCGAATCGGTCATTAGTATTTAATTGTAACAACCTCAAGACGACAACAAATAGAAAATAAATACAGTACAAAAATCACGAAACGAGATATACAAGCGGTCAAATCAACTGCCAATTGGAGTGAGTCAATTTTGTACACACGTGTGTACGGAAATCACGTCTGGCCCGTAAAGTTTTTGTACATACGTCTGTACGAAAATCGCTGGACGGGTTAATAGGAACTGTCATAATAAGACACGTCTCTGTGTCACCTTCCTCTTCCTACATAACTAAATAATTGATTTAAATTTTGAGTTAGCTTCAAGTCAGCTTACAGTAATAATTTGAAAATTAATAAAAACTTGCATGAACAGTTTTTGTTTATTGTTTATATTGTTTACAAAGCAACACATTATACTTATATTATAATACAAGTTAATTTGATACATAACAACCCAGAGTAGTTTTACATCCTTGCAACATTGCTCACTGCAATCTCTTTTATTTGATACTAGCTGCTACCTGCGGCTTCGCCCGCGTTTTCACAGAAACCCGGTGTGCGATCGGGATTTAAAATAGCCTATATGTTAATCCAGGTCACAATCTATCTGTCTTACAAATTTCAGACAAATCCGTTCAGCCATTCGAGCGTGAAAGAGTAACAAACATCCATACATCCATACTTACAAACTTTCGCATTTATAATATTAATAGGATTCACTTTGAACATGCCGAATAATGATCAAGTGAATTCTTAAGTGCATATGAAAATTATTTTTACACCCATATAACAATGCCTAGTCAAAAATGCCACTATATTTTAATTTATATAAATTACGTGTGAAGTTGTTTGTCCACAATGGACTTCTAAACTACTAAACCGATTCCATTAAAATTTGCACACCGTGTGCAGTTTGATCCAACTTGAAAGATACTATAGCTTACATATTAATTTATGATAAAAAAATACCATCCTATCGAAGCCGGAGCAGGCAGTCTAAAGTAAGCAAATTATATGCTTCTATGTTTAAAGTTACATTTATTAAATCATATTTATTTTATGAAAACTTTGCATTTCTTATGTTTTCATTGTTACACAACACATTCATGGACAAGAAATATTGTTGTGCATTAATACAATGTATTTTATGTTTTTGCTTTTTCACGTTTACAAAACATGGCTTCGCTTCAAATAATGAAATGTGATTAATGTGAATAAATTGTCTTAACGTATGAATAAATATTATATGCATGTTGTCATATTGTAGATGATTATTTAAGTGCTGGCCAGTTTTTTCTGCGGATTTGTCTATGCCATCATATGATTTTCAATATCTATGGTGGTATTGACGTTCAAATGATTTATTTTGCTAGTGTCCTTTACCCCGAAATTCCGCTACAGTGATTTTTTTTTTCTATAACCACACTCACTTGCATTTATGTGTGTTTGTGACAGACTGTGTGAAGTGTATAATGTGTAATCATATTTTAAATTATAAATATCGTATTGACGAATCCGACATTTGCTTTGAGTGTTGTCATTACTTAAAGACGAGCGCTTGTGATTGGTTTACAGAATAACGCTAACAATTTTGGGAGCTATTTTTACTATGGTCACCCCTAAAAGAATAAGTATGTAGATATAATGTCGGGTTGGATTTGGCTATTAAATTGAGTTCATCATTCATCATGTATTCATTTGTTTTCATGTATGCATGAGTGTGGTTCTATCGTTCAGATTCTTAATTCCTTTTCATTTTCACTGTAGATTCCTTCATTGTCGTTAGTAAATTAGTCTTTTTCATTATAGTGAGATCGTCTTTAGCATGCTTTAGGTTCCATTGTTGCACGTTGTCATTTTCCAAAGTACCTAGTCTAAGTAATGTGTAAATATATTGTTCTGTTGTACTCAGTTCATCTGAAAGTCATGTTCATGCAGTTTGTTTCATTAAAATAATGTATTTAGTTTGGATAATTTATTACACGCTTATAACTTTATAATTTTATGTTATACTTGTTACATAGAAAACAAGTTATTTTCATTTCCTTGTGTAATTCATGTGGGCACAGAGTCACCACTGACATAGAAGTTGCAGCTAAAGTGTTGATTGGTGAAAATTAAAGATATGTAACCAATTTTTCCTATTTGTGTCCTAATTTAAGAAATTTTAATTTATACATTTTAATAAAATGTGAGTTAACAGTAAATATTATGTATTTTGATACTTCTAGCTTCCCGAAGCAGTAGCGTATACTTTTACAAATATGGTGTTTCGAGAAGGATGACCATATATAAAAAAAGAAAGGGATTTGTTTATTCAAATTGATTATTTAGCATCGATTCATGAGTAATATTGATGTTACTTCAACGATTTTTAATATAATTGTCGAAGGTTTTAAACATTTTTCAAAATGCACCCTCAAACCAACGCCATAAATATTGATTTTCCACATTAATTCTCACTTGATATAACCATTTTATATAAAAAGAAATTTAGTTTGTGACTTAATTTCATTAGTTTCACAATCATTTCTCTTCCATGGATAGTGTTTAACGACAAAGTTGTTTTACACCACTATTTAATGATACGCTATTAACATGCACGTAATTTCTGAATGCACAAATTGGGCTATTGGATTTATTTGAAAAATTCTAAATAACAGGGCTGACTTTTCAAAAACGACGTGCGATCTTTAAGATGTGTTACTAAATACTTGTTTATATCAGAAATGTATATGTAAGTACGCGCCGCAGGTTCCCTCTGGCGATACATTCGCGCTTCGATGTCGCTCAGCGGTTACATGCCCCCACTCTGCGATCCCGTAGACGGCCACCTCCTATTGGACGGCGGTTACGTCAACAACCTCCCAGGTAAACCAATCGCAAGGCACCGTCGTTCGTGAGCACAATACGTGATGAATCACAGCTCGCTAATTTTAATGTGCGTCCCAACAAGCCAATCAACAATGAGCGCGTATTAAGCTTGGAAAGCTTACTAGGCTGAGTGTAAATATTTTTTTCTTCTCGGTAAAATGACGGTACTTGGGTAGTTCCATGCACTTTTCTGCTCTTTTTATCACTTAATCTATATTTTTAGCATTACCCATATATGAATGTTGACACATTTAACACAATACATTTTCAATATTTACACTCAGTTATTTGAAGGTAAGTAATGACAACACACTTGCTTGGACAACGCTATAAAAATACATTTATAAAAAAAAAACATTTGTTCTTAGTTTCGTTCAAGCGGACGTCACTGTAAAGTCATCAATTTTTTTACCAAAATTGGACAATGGGGATAGTTTTAGTGTTAAAGTAACATCAATTATTATAACACTAAAACGCATTGTATTTTGATAAATTTTCCCTGGATTTGACATTTGACAACTGTGATGACGTCACCTTGAGACGCATATTATTATATCTTGCGAAAAGTGTTGTTTAGGCAATATGTCGTAGTGTTTTAATGCTAGGCGTATTGTGGAGATACTGTCGCGCGTCGATGAGCATCGCCGGCATTTTCCCGCCTATCTGCGACCCCATGGATGGACACCTACTCCTAGATGGATGCTACGTGAATAACGTACCAGGTTTGATAATTTTAACAAAATGTTACCAGATAAAATTTGAAGGGTTGAAAATCTAATAGCTGTTTTAGATGTTCAACTCTCGTTTTCCTAATTTTTATCATCTACTTATTGTTTTATTAGACGTACAAGTAGCCACATCAAAGCGATTTCTGCATTTTTTTGTGAAAAAGGTGGCCAACGGGCAAGTTGTTATATCTAATGACAAGTGATCTGTGGGCGGCACAGACAATTGCAATACGAGAAGGCTAGAGTTGTGTCACAATATGAATATGAACAGTAAGGGAACTACCTACACAGGTTTTTAAAGGATAGCGCACATTTGTACGCGTCGGGACGAGGCGAATCGCAACGCAATAATCCGCCTAGATCGCTCTAATACATTTTGTATGGAGCAATGCACACTTTGCAAGGTGCCCCCACTCGCAGTCTTTGTAGAATCCTCATTGGCCTCTAAATACATGAACATACAATAGGTACGAAAAAACGTGTCATGAACAAAATATGGTTGCCGTTCTGACCGATAAGAGGCGTGATCTATGGTTGTGCCGTTACTATGGCTGTTCAGAAAAGTAGTGTATCGATATTGATACATGATCTTTTAGTGATGCTCGATAGTTAAGTTTGGGTAAATAGATAAGAATTACTAATTACTTTCCGATTGAAATTGGTAATATCAACAATACCCGAATCCTCATAAGCAAATACAAATGAATTGTCCGTACAGTTTTCCGATTCATAAATTTTGTACTTCAGTAAATACAGAAAACAACTATTACTATATATAACTAATAAATGAAAATTGACCATATAATATGTCAAATTTGATAGCCTGCTACCTCAAACATGCAGGGACATTTAAATGTATAACGTATTATACAAATGTATATGTATATAATGTAACTTTGTCATTATTAACTAGACTACTGGTGTTATAGTGATGTGCATCAACTTGCCCGGAAAGGGATCCACCGCTACCCGTGTGCTTGTCCTCCATCTTATCACATAGAAAGAAAGAAAGAAAACATTTATTAACACACACATTCACTACACACAATGAAAAAAAAAACGTAAAACGTAAAAATACTTGCAAGGAACAACAATTAAACATGTACAAAAACGTTATGAAAGCAGCATTTTTTTTTATTTAGACTAAATTTGGTAAGAATAGTGATTTTTTGAGACCCTGTGAATGAAAAATATTGAAATATCTCTCGCACGTGGGCAAAGCCGTGGGCAATAGCTGGTACTTCAGTCTTGAAATAAAAGCGGATCTAGCACTCTAGCCAACGAGCTTATAAATAAGGAAATGTAATTAAACGTAAGAAAAAATATTTAATACTTTGTATCAACATATTTTATCACATTATGCTGTGCAAATCCTTTTATATTTATGTAAGTTAACTATTCATATTAATTATAAGATTCATTATTGTTACAAAAAAGTTAAATTCAAATAAAAAAAACATTATTATTACAAAAGAAAGACACACCGTCTGCAGTGGGCGCTATCCTTAAAACGACATACTCACGCAAACATGCTCATCGACGACACCCCTTAGCGGTTTTCGCAGTAGCGTTGTTATTTGTTTTTACGAGATCTTCTTAAAATGCCACCAACGTATTCGCCTTTTGCCATATTGCCTGTTTATATTATTCGTAAACTACGTAGTTATTGAAATTAGATTGAATAAAAAAATAACATGGTAAGTGAGAATCCTATTGCTTCGATGGAGTGACATTTAGGCTTAGTTTCCATACTGTTCATATTTGTATGTTTTAGATATGACTGTGTTTTTTCTTGAATATTTCTAATGTTTAAGATGTCAAGCTTACAAACTTAGAAACATATTGTAGCTGACCTAAAGGTATGTAATACTTCGATCGGGTTCGTTGTAGCCTATGTTCTTTTCCTGGTCATAGACTACCACAAACTTAGTGGAAATCAACCCTGACGCTTAGTCGTTTAAACAAGTTCACAAACATTCAAATATCTTCACAAATTTTCGCATTTGTATTATTTTAATATTCATTTAATATAATTGTAATATTGAAATAGCCTTTATATTTGAAAATTTTTGTTAATTTAACTTTCGAAATAAATATGCTTGGAGTGGTTTTTATTACTTTTAATCTGTACTACGCTTGCCTTCGTGTAAAATAACGGAATCTTATTAATACGTAAAAATCAACAAAAAAATTATCAAAATTAGCACTTTTTATTCTTATAGTAGTCAATATATTTTAATGCTATATTCCAGCTGATGTGATGCGATCAGTGGGAGCTAAACACATCCTTGCTATAGACGTGGGCTCTCAAGATGATACTGATCTCACAAATTACGGTGATGATCTCTCAGGCTGGTGGTTACTTTGGAAACGGTACGTATATTTTAAGTCAGTATTGACTGGGGTTAGACTAAGAACTCACGGCGCGGTTTTTACCCGTGCCCGCGGCGGTTGCGGTCAGGCAGATTCCGTAGAATGTTGATTTATATGCAAAAAGTAAGATCACATTTCACGACGCGATTTTCACCCGCAGCGCCTGCGGTTCTTTGCGGTTCCCGCGAGCGGTCGTCTGCCCACTAATCGTGCGGGCGGCGATCTCTCGCCGCCGCCTCAGTGGGTTGCGATCGCGCGCGTATAAAATGGCGACCATTTTATACTCTTTGTACTAATTATTTAACCGCAACCGCCGGCCGCGCGATAATCAACCGCCAAGTTTGTGGGCGATAAGTTCAACCGCGGCGGCTGCGGGAGCGCAAAAATTACCCGCCACGTGAGTTTTGAAATAAATCGCGATTAAAAATCGCTCCGTGAGTTCTGTCTCTTAATGTAAACTAGGGATAAATGTAAACTACTTAAGTGGAAGTAATTGCATACTGAAGAAAATTAAGACTGAGTTAAATGTAAACGGGTTAATGTAAACCGGTGTAACTGCTTGCTGCAGTGAAAGTAAACTGGGCTAAATGCATGTTAGTAAATTTAAACCGAGGTAAATATAAACTAAGGTTAATAACCAATTACTCAAAAGTATTATTATCAATTATTCTCTTAAAGAGTATAATTAAGGAGGATTCATTTATTTGTTGCGGTCAATATAAAAAAAAAATATTATTTAAGATTTTTTTATGACGAAATGAAGTTATTCTAATGGTTATGACAACCATTACAATATACAATACACAATATAAGATTTGCATGCTAATTGATTTACGAGTATACTTTTAATTTATTTTCTGATATAATTTTGGATGAGTGGTAGTTTTATTTGTGACGCTCATGGAGGAAATAAGAGTATTTAGAAACCAGATAAGCTTAAAAGTAATAAAAACAAATAAGTTTTATTTTAAATAAATTATTTTTATTTCAGATGGAATCCGTTTACAACGCCAGTGAAAGTTCCTAACCTTCCCGATATTCAGAGCAGATTGGCGTATGTGTCGTGCAATAGACAATTGGAGGTATTTAATTATCAATAAAGTTTTAATGAAGTTGGAAACAAAATATTTTGATAGCGTAGTGAAAAGTCAACAGGTTTTTGTCTTGAGGCTGTTAATAATCTGATCATCAGCCTTTAGTATCGTGCGTTCTTTTAACGTGACTACGTGATACTTATTACCTTTGTATTATTTATACCAATATAGAATTTAAGTGCCCATGTTCTTAAACTGCTGCAGTTGCTAGGTGCTGCACCTACACATTGTAGTCCTTCGAGCCGGATAGCTTAAGAAAGCCCCTACATTAATGCTATATTTAACTATTTGCTGCAATTAGCATTCTAAATATAAATGACAATGATATTCAATATCTGCCAATATTACATTTGTTGTCGATAGATCTGTCTTCTTCTTTGCATTCCAATGTATTAAAAAACCCAAAGTCGTTGTGTTTTTTCGCCTGATATATTCAGTGTTTGGTTGCCAATTCTATCTGGCGGTAGTTTGATTTAAAGTCGACGTCATAAAAAGTCTCAGTGAATGAAGTTTTGTGATTGTTATTTTGTCAGGAAGTGAAGAAGTCTGACTACTGCGAGTACATCCGGCCGCCGATCGACGCGTACAAGACGCTGCAGTTCGGGTCGTTCGACGAGATCCGCGAGGTGGGGTACCGGCACGGGTGCGCGTACTTCGAGGGCCAGCGGCGTGGCGGCGGCGGCGGCGTGTCCGGTGTCTCCGGGGCCTGCGCCGCGCGACACCAACACGCGCCGCCCGCGCTCTCCGAGTCAGTACATTCTCATTTGCCTTTCCAGTTCAATGTCTTTTTTTCTATAATATTTAATTGATGTGTTTCTCATGGAGTATTTCCTGATCTAATGAAACTTAGTAAAGTTGTACTTCTTCTCAAATCTGTAAGTTCTACTGATCCCTCCACTTACCGTCCAATCTCCATTCTGCCTACCCTGAGTAAAATATTTAAAAAAATAATACTTAATCAAATGTTGATACATTTTAACAAATTAGACTTATTTCATGATAAACAGTTTGGTTTTACAAAAGGTGGTAGATCGGCAGTCGATGCTGGTGTGGAATTATTGAAGAAAATCTATGAATGTTTGGAGGATTCACAGGGTGCCCTTGGTGTATTGTGTGATTTGTCCAAGGCATTCGATTATGTGAATCATGGAACATTGATCAGGAAACTACGCCATTATGGAATTAGAAATAAAGCACTCGACTTTCTGATTTATTACTAGAGTAAGAGAATTCAGAAGGTTGAGATTAATGGTATAAAATCGATAGGAGCTGCTGTTACAATGGGTGTGCCCCAGGGCTCCATTCTGGGACCTTTTTTGTTGTTCCTTATATACCTTGATTTACCTTACTACGTAAGAGATAATCATGGAAAAAATATTGTTCGCGGATGACAGTTCACTTTTATTTAAAGAGAAAAGGCAACTAGTTAAGTATGACGAAACGAACACTGCGATTTCAAAAGTTGTACACTGGTTCAATTTAAATAATCTTTTTTTGAATGAATAAAAAGGAAATGTATCACATTTTCAATGCCCAATGTGAGGCAAGTAGAAACCGATGTGCAACTTAATGTGAACAAGTTGGACCTTGTTGATTCCACAACGTTTTTAGGAATCGCAATAGATAAAAAGTTGCAATGGGGTCCGCACGTTGAAAAGCTCGCAAGGACTGAACTCAGCAGCATATGCCGCTAAAAAAATGAGACAGTTAACTGATGTTGACACTGCTAGGATTATTTATTCTACTTATTTTCATAGCATTATATCATACGGAATTCTTTTCTGGGTTAGTTCTGCCGATGTAAATACTATATTTGTTATACAAAAGAGGGTCATACGTGCAATTTACAACTTAGGCCCAAGAGTTTCCCTAAGAGAAAAATTCAAAGAAATCAATATTCGTTAGAATATGTTACTTCCCAGTACATCTTTAAAAATTTAATATATGTTCAGAAGAATCTACATTCATTTAAAAGAAATTGTGATATACATAATGTAAATTCGTGGAATAAAAACAATCTTGCTGTGCATGTGTCCCGTCTCCACAGAGTTAGTCATTTTTCATGGGCCAATGTATACGTTTTTACAATAAACTTCCCGATTATTTGAAAGACCTGCCATTAAATAAATTTAAAAAATGTGTCAAAGTGTAATCGTATATAAAAGGTTACTATACCATTGCTGAATATCTATCGGATAAGAGTGATCCAATCTCTTACTAGTAATGATGTGTTACGTAATAATAATAAATTTGTATAGAATAATTTTCTTCTTCTTCTACTTCTTTGTATAGAATAAGGAAAAAAAGACAAGTCCTCTGAGTTTCTTGCCGGATCTTATCAGTGTGTGGCCGCGTTCCGATCCGGTTGTAGTTTTTAGTATTATATAGACTCGTCACAAGTGCCTCTTGTAAGGTGAATGTGAATGAAAATATTTTCTATTTTATTCTAGAAATATTAATAATACACTATTTTCAAGCCTGTCAAATTTTTACCACTTAGAGCATTTTTTGGATTATAATTAACTAGCATGCCCGTGCGAACCCGTGGAGGCCCACCCATGAAATATACATATAAATCTTCCTCTTCAATCATTTTATCTATTAAAAGCCGCATCAAAATACGTTGCATAGTTTCAAAAGTTTAACTAAAGGACTTAAAGGACATAGGGACAGAGGGGAGAGATTTTATACTATGACGTAGTGATACAACGGCAATAAATGTTGTCCATATTCCTTGTAATCAACCCTTAAATTCAAATAAAATTATTTAATTTGCAATTTTCTGCCATAAAAATATATACGTAGTTTGGCGTGACATAACAAGAAAAATAGTGCGCTATGAATGAATTGGACCATAGATTTAAGATGTACTAGATAAACAAAGTCAGTTAAAAAGCGAAATCAAAAAAAATATATGCGTGAGTGTGAGTAAATTATTTATGTATGAGTTAAAAAAAGGGTTGTTAAATAGGTCACGTACGTTATCGATATCGATAAATTAACAAACTATAAGTAAATTAGCATATTTTCTTTACCCTCATCTATTATGATATAAACAATATCAAATTTTATGTTGTATGACTATTAAGATATTGTATTCCTGAAATATTGGCTTTATGTATCACTACCATAGTGAATAATAGATGGTAGATTTGTACGCGAAGCCTGTCTTTTAGGGTCACCATCTTTGTCTTTGTCTGCCGAAACAGTAATGCTATTCATTATCATGTTCCGGTGAGAGCGTAAGGTAGCTGTTAAAATTATGTAAGTGTCATTATTATCCCGCCAAACAGATAGGAAAGTACAACTTTTTATATGACTTGAGACAGCAATCAAACATACGACTCTCCTTGTGGTTATGGACAACCGTAGATTATTGACATTATACATCCTATAGGTGCATCGCTGTCCTGTGACTAGAATGTTCAGCGTAATGTGCAAGTCTAGCTTCCCAAGCTTTCCCACCGGAACGAATGTTTTATAATCAGATTTCAACTATTTTAGTTACTGCGGGTAATCTTCTCGTCAGCATTATAGTTTTCAAATAAAAATAAATTAATAGGATCACGCAGTAAAAAGTTACGAGGTAACACACATAAAAAATACCTTCGATTTGAAATCCTCTTTTTTTTTAATTCGGTTAAAAATGACCAAATGTGAGTGATCTAGGGAATAATTTATTAGACATAAATAGAATATTGCAAAATTAATAGAACTCGTATGTAACGCACATAGGCAATGGACACAGCTCGCTAAATAAATGAACTCAGAGACGCGTCCAAAGCACTGAGCGCAAGTAACGAAAACACGTAAGTATATGCGTTGGTGGCAGTGAATGCATTAATGATTAAACTTAATAATATCAAGTATTCATAAAAAGATTATGTATAAGTCAAGCAGAAATGTATTTTACGAAACGCAAGTTGGTTAAACAACCAATGTTGAAATCTCTTGCTAATGAGTATTTATACTCTTTGGTTGACATTCATCGATATTTAGAACGTCACCGCGTTGTGAAGCCCTAGCGTAAACAAACAATTTATTATTTTACATAATATCTTTGCTTATTCCGTTTAAGGGTACAAAATACTCTTATATATAAAACAATGCAAATAAATATATTGTAAAAATCCTTTT
This sequence comes from Calephelis virginiensis, assembly GCA_002245475.1. Lineage (NCBI taxonomy): Eukaryota > Metazoa > Arthropoda > Insecta > Lepidoptera > Riodinidae > Calephelis > Calephelis virginiensis. The sequence goes on along the minus strand of NJDC01001994.1, from coordinate 365,738 downwards.
CTGAGCAGGTTAAAAAAAACTAACAAAACGCAGTTCTAACTATCCTTATGTCAAAGTTGTATTTACCTATGAAATGTGTATTTATTAGGATTGTAAGATCACAAGCTCTTACAGAACACGACATCGTAATTGCCTTTATATTTTCTTCTATTTAATTAGTAAGATTATGAAATTGATTCACAAAATTCACAGCTACGCAATATGACAGGAACACTATGAACTCTTACTCGCGTAAATATTGGCACATAGGTATCTCACTCTCTCTCTTTCGCTCTCTCTGTTCCTCCAAGGCAATTTGTACCTGATAAGGACTTCTCTCTCCCACGCTTTGTTGATCTTGTACATCCTTAATCTATGAATTGGACTTACCGGAAGCTAAAACCCCCTAATATATCCAGCTCCACACAACACACACCACTAAACTGTTTTTTTAGCACTAAAAATACACACACTACTAAAAACTCAACGTACGTTTCGGTTCGTAACTGAAGCATCGTCAGGAGAATTCGACTGCACTCTACGAAGATCGGGCAGATACTAGCGCGCGCTCACGCGACTCGCTCTATTTATATTTGTAAGTCCAATTCATTCATAGCGCACTATTTTTCATTTTTGTCACGCATTGTCATAATATTTATCATTTTTGTCATAATATTTATACATTTTTTGGCCGAAAATTTCAAATTATTTTTTTTATTTACATTAAGTATGGATTTCCGCAAAGCAACGCTTCTACCTTCTACCAATTTTCTTGTCATCAACGTTACAGTTACACATTCACGGACCTCGCCCAAATGGTGTGCTCGGTGCGCACGTCGCGGGACCCCGACAACGAATCCTCCTCGTCCTCCGACTACGAAGAAGACCAACGCCACTTCGAGGGATACGCCTCCGAGCCCAGCGGCGGCATACTAGAGGTCAGCTACACCACACCATTTTTACCATCTGTGTCTTACCATCAATATTTCCGTCTTATTGTTTGGCTTTCTACCCTCATTAATAATAATATAAAAACACTCATACACGCACAAATATCCTAGATGCTTAAGTTATAGGTGTTAGTCAACGATACTATTATATAAGAACAGTTAAGATAATTAATACACATCTAGTACATTTAATAAACATCTAGACCCAGAAACAGAACAAATGCATTTGTGTCGGGAATTAAAACTGAGCCCGGTTATTCGGTTTAGTTAGATGGGGACGCTGACCCTTCGGCCAACTAGGCGGTAAAAAATTTGAAGTATAATTATGTGTTCAAACTACAAAAGCATTATATAAATTTATTTGAGAAAATGATCCCGTAAGAGACTTGACGTGAAGCCATGTAGTTGTGTATGTATGTATGAATTTATTTTATTAACATGTTTTATTATAAAAATAAACAATTCCTATTATTTATCTTTTTTACCAAGGTAGTAGGATTTAATTCGGACCAAGCCAAAAGAATTTTGGTCCTAAATCCTGTAAAAAATACAAAATTTAAATAATATATTGTAAATATGCTTGCTTAATTGAAAGTGCTTTTGGTATCTTGTGATTGCATTGATCTTTGTAATTTTTTTTGTGTGCCTTTTTTCAACCATAGGACAATTTATAATTTCCTCTGTATGATATAATTATTTACGGCGGCGGCGATGAGTGAACTCTTTATAAAATCGTAATTCTGAAACTATTCGTATTTGAAACCTAAATCCACGATATTATGTTGTTATTCGTATTTGAATAAAGTGTACGTTACAAAATTGATTGCATAAGTTTTATAGATGACAGACATTATCTAGTAAATAAAACAAAAAAGAAATGTTATATTAATACTATGTAAATATATTTATATAAAATTAATATCTAATCAATAAATTAATACGTAAAGCAAAAACTTTGGACCCATTTTCACGGAAATTCTGCTGACGGAGGAGCATAAAATTTGCCACGCTTATAGTTAATGTATAGGAGAAGTGCAGAACGCTTAAATTTTTAAATAATAATGCTTATAAAGTACATTCAATCAATAAATAAAACATTACCCACACTAGCATGCATTTGACACACACACAAACAAATATATTGATGATAAATATTAAAGATCACAGATGGCGCACCATATAGTTTGGAAACAAACTAGTTGGTCTTGGGAAATAAATATGGCGTTCTTATCAACAAGATATTAAAATTTATTATGGTTGAATTTCGACCAACGGGCGACCACTAGTATAAATAAATATACCTGGACAAGTTACACGAATTGAATCTAACCTCTAAGTAAGCAAATTATATGCTTGTGTTATTGGTGTTATTCAACGATACTAATACGTAAATAGATACCGGACTAACTTTAATAAATACCCAGACCCGGAAATGCAGACATCTAAATGTTCATCATACAAATGCCTGCCCCTGTTGGGAGCCTTGCACTTGGTCGGTGGAGTTAGACGTGTATGCTAGCCCCTCGACCAACGGGGCGGTCGTATAAACCAAATAATACATAATATCAACAATAAGCTGAAATTAAGTATTTACTGAAATTAAGTTGATTAATTATATTAGTTAATTAACTGTTAACTAATTACGGTACATTTCAAATAACGATTTTCTCGTTTGAACTTGACTTATTGATGAAGTTATATCCTCTACCCCTATGCTCAGAAAATACTATACGTGAGATTGAGTTTCAGTCAGTCGTCTCCGGCGTCTTTTTAATACTACAGATTGTATATACTTATTTTTATTGGTACTGGGTGGTGTCTAGATGTCGTCAAGTATCGAGGATGGTGCAGCGTGGATCAGCGACACGGAATTGGTTCGCAAATATTGAGCTGCACGCGAGATCGCACAGTTTTCGGTTTATTTTTTATTTCTTTTTTTTATTGGGTTTCAAGCACTAGTATTTGGGCTTTTGTGCAGTTTAATGTCGTTGATACTTTTTAATTTTCACTACTATATTTCATTATTGCAACGATAATTTTGTATGCTTTAACAAAACACTATCATTTTTGGTTAGTATAAAAAATGGTGTAGGGATGTAATGGCTCTTGAAGCAAACATGGAGGGACCAAGTTTAAGGTTTTAATAATAGATTATAATAAATAATAACACTTTAGACTTAGACGTCTAAATGCAATATCCAGGTTTATCAAACAGTTTTACTACACATTCTTTTGAATTCACATAATTTACTTACAGTTTTTAAAATATAATTTGTGCCATTTTCATATTTAGAACGTATTCAGAATCCGTCAGAATAAGGTTCCTTTACCCTAATTAACAACTACGTACTTGTAGTACTTATTTTACTAAAAAACTAACACTTATTTAAAAAGAAATTGATGGTGTAAAGGTAGATACATAGTGTTAAAGGTAATTTCAAAAAATGCAAAAAAAAAGCTGGGAACAGAAATTTATTGAACCTTCAAGTTGGAGGGACCACCTTTTTAGACGATATTTGTAAAACTACTTATGTTTCGGATACGTGACTTTAATATTATTAATTAAGAAAAAATATTGAGTGGACAAAATATTTCCAAACGCACCCTTATAGTCTCTTGAGCTCAAGATGAAAGTAATAACAATTTTGTTAGAAAAAACATGTTTGTGATGAGGTACTAATTTATTTAGTATTTAGTAAGTAAAAGTAAAATAGTAGAATTTCGCCTCTGTGGTCTAGCGGTTCAGTTGTTGGACTTGACTGCATGAGGTCCCGGGTTCGAATCCCGGGTCGGGCAACAAAAGAAAATTGGGTTTTTCCAATTTTCTAAAAAAAAAATGTTGCTCGGGATAGGATATGTGCCCGGTTGGCGATAGGCTTAGATAGATCACATTGTGGGACTTAGTATCTTCGGCTAGTCGTGGGTACCCTGGTTGTGCCTCTGCCTACCTCTTTGGGGATAAGGGCGTGAAGATACTTTTTTTTAGTAGAATTTACGTAGAATTTTTTGAAGCATGTTTGTTTAAATCTGAAATCTGGTTCCCCCATCTTGACGAACGCCTCTCTAGCCTTCTAGTGCGTTCAAATTAAGTGAAAGTCCTGTAGCGACTGGCATGGAGGTAAAATTGGCAATGTATATGGACTCAAACAATGACAAGATAGAATATAATACTTTACATACTACTAGTTATTATAATGGGGTCAGATTTTTCCATTGCTTGTTGCTGTTTGTCATGTTCCGGTATGGGGTTGCTGCTAAAAATATGCAGGACACTTGACACTTCACTGACAGGCAGATTATTCGCAGATATATCTAAAAAAAACCAGCTGCTACTTTGCCCCTTTATTATAATATAATAAATAATAATGCTTTAGACTTAGACGTGTAAATGTAATTTCCAGGTTTATTTAACAAATTTACAACACATTCTTATGCACAAGTTTTTATATTCAGAACGTTGTTTTTAGGACAACCAATCAGAAGTCATACACGGATAAAATAATCTATATTTCTATTTTAATTCACGTGTTTTACTTTTACATTCTATAAAGAACAAGGCCTTTTTAGTTGTTTTCTGCAATAGTATTTCTTATAATAGTATAGCATAAGTGTTGTTAAACAGCTCAAAAGACAATTTTTTTCGCTCAAGCTTAACTTTTTAGTAATTTTCATGCCTCATGCTGGTAACGTTCTTACCATAAGGAAATCATCTTTTTTTGCCCACAATGTTAAAAAAGCATCATTCTTATGCATTAAAGCCTGACGCTTTTATTAAAATGTAGTTGTTCACCCTTTCTTAAATTCTGTAAGTTTCTTATATTATGATTTCATGGCGAAAATGGAAATATATACATTTAAATTACTCAATAAGTCGACTGCGGAGATTTATAAAACCTAACCCCAACTCTTTAAATAACACTTTGTTGCATGACTTGAAAATTTTACTTATAAATGTTACAAAGTCTCGTACTGTCTCGCTCACATCACGTATAAGATTGGTATTGGTTCTCGAATGTATTTTAAAAATAGAACACGCGCAACTATCAAAAGAAAACGGACACAATTCGCTACGATTGGCTGAGATATTTTAGAACATTCATAATTTGATATGAGCAGAACTTCAGTCAGTCCTAAAAGTTTGATATTTTTCGATATTCCATAAATCGTAAAAATTGTTTAAGTTATAAACGTGGATATCTAGTACTTTTTCAAGCAAGATGATTTAACGTTTTCCATACGTTTTCAATACAATCATAGATGAGTCATAAATTCAAGCTTAGTCGGCGCTATATATTATTATAATATAGAATTATATGAAAACAGTAGCATTCATGTGTAAAAAAATAAGTCATTTAATTATACACGAAGGTAAAAAAAGTATTAAACATTTGGCCCAACGTAGCGATGAAATGGCTGTCAAAAACCATGCTTATGATAAAGAACTGAAAAACAACCATCATTGGTTAATAAATGTTACGTTTACTATAGGAGGGCTTGCGCACGCGACGCGTTGGAGGTTCTCTGTCACTGTCCGAGGACGAAGTGGACTCGGAGGCCGAGGTGTACGACCCGCTACACAAACGGGGCAGGTGAGACCCGACCGCGCACGACCTGTGCAAGGCGCTCTTCAGATACGTTCAGGGAGAAAAAGACGCTAGTGACTAGACAAATCCGGTGATAAACTGGAGCGAGTGGCTTTAGAAACGTGTTTAGCTCAAGAATGTGGTAGCTATTAATGTTAGAAGCGAGAGTAGCAATGTACACACATGACACAGAAAATAGTTATGATTATAAGGGCGCGGTTACAACACCTCGTTACGGCAACGCATCACTAAAACGACGTCATACCTGTACCACATATAAAATATGTGTTGTCAAAAATAGTTATGGTAGAATGCAATGGATATGTAATGTAAATGAGTACCGCACTTTATCCTGTCATGAGCAATACTGCCTTAACTAGTGGCGACGAGCGTGAGAATCTAGTCGCTAACGCAAGTTAACGTGTTCGATGCCATAAAGTGTAATATGGCCTGAACAATACCGCGTGAGTGAATTTTATTTCTACAAAAAGGTGGATAGGGTAATGCAATATATTTGCTAATCATTTTGCTTTTGTACGTTATTTGCTGAATTTCGAGTGACGGTTCTAAATACATTTGCTTGTCATACATACCATTTGTTGACAAATAAAGCAACGTGATACGATTACGTAAAAAAATCGTATACGAAATATGACAAAATGCTCATGGATTCAGTTTATTAGTGAACCTTCGATTAAATCATATGAAAATATTAAAGGTGCGACGTCGCCAAGCAGTGTTGTGGCCGCGACCTTTGTAGCCACATTTTTTAGTGTGTTTTTCTGTATGGCGCTTAGAATAAATGTTGGTGATAGAAAGTGATGAATCCCCATGGAAATGTTTCTATGGATTATGATATTACCAAGGAAATGTTTCCATGGTAATGATATGTTTCGAAAAGTGGGAAACTGTGTTTTATTTAAATGAGTGTTGATTGTTATGTTGACAAGTTTTTGCTCAAAATAGAATATTTATGTTTCTCTTTTATATAATTATATTATTCAGCTCTTACTCTGTAATCAAGAGTACCTATTTTTTAATTATCAATGTGTGATAACAAAATATTCAAACTAATTTCAAACAAAATCAAATATTAAAAAAAAAATTGTTAAATGTCAGTCAGTTTGTTCTGACTAAATATATAGAAATCACTTTATGATATTAAAAAATAGAACCTCGAAATATTAGTCGAATATCGGTTTCGGGTGCTTGTGTTACATAGTTCACATGGACACGCAGTAATGATTATTCGATTATTAAACGTTATTAGTTTTTTTTTTAAATTGTCGTAACCTACAGGGGCTCTATGCGGTTGTAACCCTGGTATAAAATTAATTTGCGTCTGGTTAGGTCTAAGATTTAATGCAAATTAAATAATAATCGAAAAATGGAAACAAAGTTTGTTGGAAGGTGTATTTACAACCGCCTAGAACGTCTTTTGTCCTATTAGATGTGAATCGGATACAATATTTACGTTTTGATTACTTTAATTATTTTAAGTAATCAAAACTCGGCATTATTTAAATTTTTGTATGTGAGAGCTTAAAACTAACACGGTTGATTTTTTGTAGATGATTCGGTTTTTAGTCAGTTTTTTACAAAAATGCGGTTATTTACCAGTGACCTCAATTAATATATCACGTTTTCTGCGTTGTAAGACCTATTTTTGTTTCCAGGAAAGAAATACTGAGTGGACAATAAGTCAATGGTTAATATATTTTTATTTTATATATAGAACATCACTTTTGTACAGTCTAGTTTGACCTTAGAAAACATAATTAAAACACAAAAAAAAAACAATACAAAGTCCATACATAATTTTAAAACTAGACTACGTAAATTTATGCATGGAGTTTTGGCACAGACTGTACATCCCTGATATCAAAACGGTTTAAACGACAGAGCCTTGACCATGAGTTGGTTTAGATTACATTCGGTAAGTTACATGTCGAAATCTATGGCACTTTTGGTCTAAAAATGTTTCCTCTAGTTCCAATAGAGGCGCTGTTCATAGTTTTCATACAAATAATTTACAGAGACGGTAGCGAGTATAGTGAACTTGACAAACTGTAAACTCATGGTAAGGGCTCAGTCTAAAGTATACAACAAATAAAATAGTAAATAATAATATTCGAAGACAATGGAGATAAAAATGATATATTTGCTTCTTTTGTTGTTACATTTCTTTGTTACAACAATATTTTGTTCAAATTATATATATTGTATTTTGTAGAAACCCAAAGTGATTACTGTGATTATTAGGATAAGTTAAATCTTCTGCTACTCCTATAAATAATATAAAAAAGTCTTCTATAATTCATGATTTTATCTTACTATCTCAAACTCTAAATAGAAATCTTTTGAAGAATTGATTGTTAATTTAAATACAAATTAAAATATATCTAGAGGCTTGTCTACTTTACGTCACTCTAAAATATAAAAAAGATGCTAATTTTATAATAGTGCTGTGAACTGTAAAAATTAGTTGTGCCATATATATAGCTAAGAAAACTCACAAGTACTTATAGTATGTACAAATAGTACTTATTATTATTTTTTATTTTAGTCATTTTATTTTTTCGTGAAATATTGACAAAAATATTCAGTGCAGCAAAAAAAATATTCGCCAGATGTTTTTGCTTACAAGTCAAAAAAGTCTCTTTTTGTCGCTGTGACAGGAAATCGGCGACAACCTAAAAAAATAAGATTTTTGGCTTTCTCGGCAACTTTTGAAGAGTATTCGAGATCCGCACAGTGTATTAGAAATATTCTTGTACATTTTGGGGTTTTAGTATTTTCTTTGTAATTTTCGAACATTTTGGCCGTATTAATTATCATACTACGAATTTATGTATTATACGAGCCTTATATATAGTTGTATTTAGTATAACAGTAGATTTAGGTTTAATAGATGATGTACCATTTACACAAGACATTCCAACATTTAGGTAATTTGCCGTCAGTAAAATATCTACAAAAAAAGAAAAATTGTAAAAAAAAATAGTTCTAGTCCCATTATCTTTACTGTACGTTACTTTTTTGTTACCTCACTTAGTTATCATAATTAAACTCAGCTGTTTGCCATATTATGGAAAATAAAAACAGTGAGGATTCTATGGCTTGAATATAAACCCCTTTACTAATAAAACGCACGCGCCCGTTGATCTGGTGTGTACCTTCATTTTTGCTAAAAAAAAATAAAGTTACAAGCCAGATCAACGGGCGCGTAAGTTTTATTAATAAAAGGGTTAATGTAAAAATTATTTCCCGTGTGGATGAAAATTATAAAAAAAAATTATACATTTTGTAATTATGGTAAACGGAAAGTTGTAATAGTATTCTCGTCTAAATGGTACATAGAACAATTCGGATAACGATCTCGCAAGCATCGGACCTTAGATGTAATTTGGAATAAATGACTGATATTTAGAATTAAGCTTGCCAATACAAGCACAAACTTAGGTTAATGCCAAATGTAACGGAGCTGTTTAATTTATCGAAATAAACACATCAAATAACATGTTTTTTTTAATTCTCATAGGGTTTCCAGTTTATGGCGAATAAGAGTCTTGCTTTGAGTGCGTATACGTGTCCTATGTAACTGTGCACGTTTATGGAGTGAACGTTGTCACCATAATCGTTCTTGATAGTCTCCAGACCCTCAATACACATTGTACGATAGTTATGACCAGTTTCCAATCCATAGCTGGTTGTCTCCGTTGTGCCATCCCACTCCTCATGAGTCCTTATTTTAATTGCCATAATTGTTTTTTCCCAGTACTTTTTCATGTGGTACCGAATATCAGGGCAGTCGCAAAGGTTAATAAGTACCTGTATTGAACGCAATTGGAGCAAAGGCTTGTTATGACGATAGGCTAGCTCTACAAGGTTCTTTGTAAGTTCCTTACAACATTCCTTTGCACGCCACTTCGACCGAGTGGTCAAAGTTGTATACGACATCAAACCAACAGCGCTTATTCGGACTTCTATATGCGGGGAGAGTAAATAAGGTCTCAAAACAAACGTTAAGTCATGGATATCGGCTAATTTCATTCCAATATCATGCTTGCACAGTTGCGCCATGCAGTCCATAGCCCCACATACAATTTTCGGGTCCGGATTCTTGAACAGTTGGAGCATGATTTGAAAAGCGTTTTCTTTTAATGGAACAACTTGGTCCCTTTCTAAAAGACTTTCCAGAGTTTCCAGATGTAGATGCACTATAGTTGTGTGGTCGTACTTCACCATTTTAAGGAGATTTCTTATTATATCTTCGCAATTGAGGATCTTTCCAATTGAGCATCTATCACGGGATAGAGTTCTTAAGGTGTATGCTGCGGCGTAACGTATCTCCTTCCGGTCTCTTAGAATAAGATACATAAGTTTTTCGATGATGCTCAGTCTTGACATGATTCGTTCTCTTCCTTGGTGGTAAGTGGCGAGGGTCGAGAGAATGTTGCACACCTTTTCACGGATTATTGGGTCTTCATTCGATATTAAATCAATAAGGCGATATACAACTTGGAGGCTGATCAAGAATATGGCGTTTTCTGAAATGTGAACCTAGAAAATAACAAGCTTCACTAACACTTTTTTTTATGATATTGCAAGGCAAACAAGCAGACGGATTTCCTGATGGTTAAAAAATCTCGTCGCCTAGAGACACCAAAGGTAATAATGGTGCGTTGCCAACCTGAGGCCGGGATGTTAGACCTCGAGCAAAACTAAGTCTACCGGCTACCTTACCCTCCAAACGGGAACACGGGTCATGGCGGCAGGAATAGGTAAGGCGGTGGTACCTATCCGCGTGAGTCGCTGCGAAACTATACCACCTAGTCAGATGTCACAGTGTTAGTAACGATAAGCCTATGCTCGCCTTTTACGAGCTGCCTGGCAGGAAGGCAGATGGTCCACTTTGCAAAGGAGCCCGGACCAACACCGGTAAACACACGTGACTTTCCTATTAATTAAGGAAATATATTTAGTAAATCTGCTTATCATTGAAATAGTTTGTCATGGATGAGCCAAAAATGTATAATAGCATTAACAATTTGTAGTAAACTTTTGCGATTGCTCAGTCGAACACAAAAATGCTGGCGAAAGAATGTCACTGACGCCTAATAGTGAAATAATCTAGCGAAACTATCTCTCAGTATTTAGCTACTTCTGCAATCAGCCATACTGACAGAAACTTGCCTAGACTAGTCACCTTAATTTCCGACTGTCTTACTTTTTCTTGCCGCATTATATACGATTACAGTATTCCAGTTAAGAAGGTTGGGTAACCGGTAAACTTACTACGCAATGCCAAAGATGTTTGCGGCAAGAGCTGACTGGGTGGGTGGTTAATTTTGATATCAGTTAAACCCAGTACGAAATTTTATATAAGACTGAGGACTTCATTTACGTTTACGGCATCCACGTAGGCAACAGATATCTCTCCATCTGGAGAGCTATCCGCTTATTAGCTATCTTATTTCATGATAAAAACATGAACAGTCATAGTACAGATACATGTCTGAAGAGTACCTTCCAAAAGTATCTTCATGCCTATAGGGATATGCATTTGAGGTCTTACTAGGTGTCCTGTTATACTGCACCAATTAATTTCTTCAATCTTTTCAATTCGTTCCGTATTCACACTAACGGCGACGAAGATAATACTTTTTTAAAGTATTTTCACGCCCATATCTCCGAAGACGCAGGCAGAAGTACAACCAGGACACCCACGACTAACCGAAGACACTAAGTCCCACAATATGATAGGTGGAACGACTGTCGCCAACCGGGCATTAAAAAACCGGTTTCTATTAAAAAAATGAAAAGCACAACTTCTTTTTGCTGCCCAATCCGGAGATCGAACCCGGGACCTCATAGACTCAAGTCCTACACAAGACCGCTACACCACAGAAGCGATCTTCACATTCACGATTTATGAAGATTACCTTCAAGTATTTTAATGTCAAAAGTTGTAAATTGGTGACAGCAACAATTGTAGAAGAATGAACGTCCAAAAGTGAACGTTTAAAGGTGACAGATTGTATGATCAAACATCAGGCATAGTAAAATAAATATCAACCTGATCCAAGACACTGTGTAGCGCTTGCAGTTGCACGAGGTTGTCGGGCGAGTGGAGATCTCTGTTGATAAGCCGCAGACCAACCCGCCCGAAGCCAAGTCTTGTGCGAGTGATGTCCACGTGTGGGGCGTATAGCGACGGTTGCATGGATTCTAGCAGTTGTTGGGCTGGGAACTCTGTTGGTAATCAATAAACCTTGGATCTGGGGGGTGATTATGTATCTTAGTTGCCAACTCAAACTGCAAAAGTGTACATCAAATGACGTCATTTGTGTTTGCTATCTCTACCGTATTTCTGTTGGTGACTGGAGATATCAAATATAAAACACGCCATTTGACAGCTATTTGATGTACACTTTTCCATTTTGAGTGGGCAACTGAGTTACACAATCAGCCCCCTGAACGTGACTTCTGAGATCAATATAAAAACAATCATCTTTTCGTCCGTACACCCGAAGAGGTAGGCAGATCCCACAACGTGATAGGAGGCAAAACTTTCGCCAACCTGCTGTTTGAATAAGAGGAACTCTAAAGTTGCTCCTTATGGATCTTTATGCCTCTTGCGTATATAAGGAAAAATTACTTCGAATTTGAAAACTCGTTGCTCATACTCATTCCTAAAAGCTTCGCAACGCATCTACGACAATCCTGGTGTTGCGAATGTCTCGCAAGCAGTGATCACTTATCATCAAGTGACCATCTTCTATACAAAATTATATATAGTTAAAAAATACAAAAATAAAAAATGTGGAGGAAACAAGGCAGGGCTGTAAGGATTGCTATACTTGGCACTCAACACTAGCTACCCTGCTAGGGATTTGGCGTGATATGTGTGTAAAGTTTACTAACCTGTGTGCGGATCGAAATATTGTTTTTCCATTGCTCGATCAACTGCTTTATTGATAACTCTTGGGTTCATAGCACAGACCAGTTGAAGATACGAGTTTTTATGAGGGCAAAACATTTTTTTATAAAAATACAATTATCTCAAAATAACTAAAACCGATTTCAAATTATTTGTTTACATTGATTTGACGTATTTTTGACGTGTTTTTGACAGTAATTTTGTAATTAGGTACATTCGAAAAGTTCACAAATATAAGAAATTTACTTAAAACATACTTAAAAGGTCAAGGTAGCCTTCTATATATGTGAGGAGAGCCCAAGAGGAGATTTGTGCAGTTAGTATAAAAACTCACAGAGCGGTTTCTACCCGCGCCCGCGGCAGTCGCGAAACTGCGATTTTATTTTAAAACTCACGAGACCGCTTATTTGTGCGCTCACATAGCCGTCTCGATCGACATCATCACCCCCAAAATTGTACAATTCTACCGCGCCGCGGGAACCGCAAACAACCGCGAGCGCTGCGAGTTTAAAACGCGCCATGGAAAGTACTCTTATTTTTTGCATATAAATCTACATTCTATGGGCCCGCACCTTCGCGGCCGCGTGCCCGGGTGAAAACTACTTTGTGAGTTCTTAGACTTACTCAGCAGGCACGTCAGATTATGATATGAGAGATTTTTTTTATAATATTGGAAGGCAAACAAGCAAACAGATGTCCTGATGCCTGATGGTAAGAAATTCACGCTGCCTAGAGACACCAAAGGTGGTACTGGTGCGTTGCCAACCTAAGCCGGGATGTAAGATCTCGAGCAAAAAGTAAGTTTACCAGCTACCTTACCCTCCGAACCGGAACACGTCAACGGCAAGCATTGACGTAATGGCGGCAGGAATAGATGAGGCGGTGGAATCAATCCGGGCGAGTCGCTGCGAAACTCTACCACCTAGTAAGATGTCGCGGTGTTAGTGACGGTAAGCCTATGCTCGCCTTTTACGAGCTGCCTGGCAGGAAGGCAGATGGTCAATTCTGCAAAGGAGCCCGGACCAACACGGGGAAAATAAGATAATAGATAAAATCTATCTATTATTCTTTTGGGAGATTCTTTGAAAAGCGACGCGCACGTAGGGAGTCTTTTTTTTGACTTGAAAATTTTCTCGATTATGTCGGATTAGAGTACGGTCGGTATACTTATGAATGCCAATAAGTACATGTTCAAAAATTCTGATAATTCTTTTACCTACTGGAGTAGAACCCCCATACGGATCATCTCCTCCCCACCTCTAAAGACAAGAAGTCTATGGGTCTAGGAATTTAATTTCGTGATTTCAGAACTGCACAACATGATTCCTGAACGATTCCGAGATTTTTATGCTATGAAAGAAACATGTGTGTCTCAGGACGCCTGACAGAAGTCTGAAGTGATAAGTGATTACACAAAGTAATCCAGACAGACTGGCGCCGTAACGTAACTGTTAGACTAAGAACTCACGGAGCGTTTTAAACCCGCGCCCGCAGCGGTTGCGGGCCCGCAGGGTCTGTAAAATATAGTAATTTATATGCAAAAAGTAAGATCACATTTCACTACGCGTTTTACACCCGCAGCGGTCGAGGTTTTTTGCGTTTCACGCGGCAGCGGTCGCCAGTCCGTAGAATCGTATAAGTTTGCGAGAGATTTCAACCGCGACAGCTGTGTGACAAATTACTGGTGTTGTGAGTATTGAAATAAAACCGCAGAATCGCGACCGGGGCGAGCCGCCACCGCGGACCGCTCAGTCGGTTCTTAGGATTAGTCTTACGGTGCATACGGTAAAATTTTATATCAATGCTTTAAATATAACTTTTCATTTAAATTTATGTACCTACGCTTTGTCGTTCACAAAATATAAAAAACACAATTTTCCTGGTCTAAACACATCTTTAGACATCAAAGATGTAAAGGATTAAATCTCTCGCTTGGTTGCTATTCAGGTCAGGCTTTTTAATGTTTCTTTCTTCTTGTGACGTCTATAATTGTTTATCTTAAGGTAATATAAAATATAAATGAGACTAGAATTTTATTGGAGGCATTTAAACAATAATCAAACACTTGACAAGTTATTTCCTCTGGTAGGGAGTTCGGAATCCCTTCCTGCGGCACTTGGTGTCGACGATCAGCTGCGCCTGTCGCTTCAGGTAACAACGAGAAGGTATGTCTTCTTCTTCATCAGATGCTGAAAGGAAGAAATCATAATTAGTTCTTCAATTCGAATTCAAAAATATTCTATTACACATTAACCTACAAGAGGTACTTGTGATGCGTCTAAATCTACCACCGGATCGGAACTTGGCTTCACACTGAGAAGATCCGTCTAAAAACTCAGCGGGCTTGTCTTTTTTAAAATATGTATACTATATTTAAAGTGATTAAACATTACATTTATTAGAGACTGGCATGAGGATCGACTAATCAAAAGCGTTCTAACCTGCTAAATATTCAGCAATGGTATAATAACCTTTATTAATAAAACTTGGTTGCATTGAGTAAAACTGGACAAATTTCCTTCGATAATACCATCTGTTTGTCTCAAGACCTTTACATGACAGAACAACTAATGGCTAATTTAAGCCCGATGTGGCTAAATTGGGTAACTTGAGGCAAACTAAAACTTGACTAATGGCAGACGCTATCGCCAGTGCCAACTGATAAAAACACAACCAAATCTTTCCTCTTTACAATATTAAGTAGATATAGACAATGTGGATATCTCACGTAGAGCTTTGACAGGTTCCTTATCGACGAGGTCCTTGTATGTGGGTGCGGCATCCCTCGGGCTGACGTGGCTCGTCATACTCACCGCCGCCGACGCCGCGCCGCTCGTCGTCTGGACATGTGGCAAATCACAAATGTCAATGTCATGAGCACAATAGACCAAACATTCCGACCACAGGACAGCAAGCTATGACGTCTACAGTGTTTATGGTCCACTGCTGTTTCTTACCATCACGGGAGCCGCGCACTTGTTCACTGACATCTTGTTATATATCTATAATATACTAGCTGTTACCCGCGGCTTCGTTCGCGAAAAATTTAGATGTAAGCTATCCTATCTTTCAAGTTAGACCAAACTGCACACGGTGTGTAAATTTGATTAAAATCTGTTAAGTGGTTTAGGAGTCCATTGAGGACAAACATTGTGACACGAGATTTATATA
>NJDC01001994.1:232790-343326 GCA_002245475.1 Calephelis virginiensis | reverse complement strand
TCTATTATACATTTGGATAGTACTTTCTTATAACGCATGTAATTAATTTTATTACTCTTTTTGTTAGTATGAGAAAATCGATAATTTAAATATAACTGACGTTTTACTTAGCAACATTTTAAAATACCTTTAGATAGCTATTTATTTTTTATTGGCTTATTTGAAACTTTAATTTGAATTTTTGGAAAACATAATTATAAAATAATACCAAAATATCATGGAATTCATTAAATGCTTTTTCACAGTCATCACAAGCAAGAATTTCACTAAAAGTTAAAGATGACAGGCATTCATAAAACTTTCTAATATTTTCCTGACCAAAAAGACGCCTTGTTTTAAATCAGAAGCTACGTTTCGGTTTATGATGTGTGACTGGTTTAATATCTACTTGTATACTTTGTGCAGTTTCATGGTCAGATAAACCAAGAACATGAGTATCAGAAAAAACATTATCCAAATTACATCTAGACATGCATGTTTTCTAGTAGGATTTAAAATATGGTGACACACATTATTATTATTTAAAATGCTTGTTAAACTTATGTTAGTAGTTGTAGATTGCAAAAGATCTATATTCCAATCTCCACATAGCACAATTTTCTTTTTAGAATTTTTCATTATATTTTCTAATAATAATTCTAATTTGTCAAGAAATATCTCAATATTTGAATTAGGTGTACGATATATACATAATACTATTAAATTATAGCTTATTATCTCAACGGCACAGCATTCAAAGGAAAACGGTATGTGTATTTGTAAATCAAGAGGTTTATATAGAAGATCTTACTCACTAATATACAGGTGCCACCTCGACGCTGGTTACTACGAGAGAAATAAGAAGCAAGAAAGTATCCATCAAGTTTAAAATTTTGCTCCGAACCTTGCTTTAAAAATGTTTCAGTAAAACAGATGACATCTATTTTACCTAAAGAGTCCCCGAGTTCAGTAATAGCAGCTTGAAGGTAGTCACGTTTGTTTAATGCACCAGCTATGTTTTGATGCAGTAACTTAAATTGGTTAACGAAAAAACTGATTATTAGTTATATTTAATGATTTTTTAGTAGTTTTTGGATTGAAATAATAAGGTACAGTACCTTTTTTTATGGTAATATCAGGGACTGTTGTCTGATTATTATGTCTTTGTAAATGAATTTAATTTTTTATGCGGACTGGGACCGATATTAGGAACACGAAGTTTAATTTAATGTCGTATTGTCATCTCCACTTTGTATAATATGTAGCGTATAACCAAATATACCAAAAGCACTTACGTTTTATGTTTTTATCCGAATGGACTTGCTTTTTTGCTGGAAACAACGTCAACTATTTTTTGTACCACAAAACCAAATATGATGCTACGGCAAAAGTGACTCCAAAATGTCTGTTTTCAAAAAATCCTCTGTTCTTATAGCTGTCAGCTATCTAGAAGTACTATCCTCATTTTATTCGATAAAATAGTAATTGCACTACGCTTTAACAGATGGCATGTCTTATAAAAAACATTCGATTAGGAAAAAACAAAATTAGTTGCTTTAGCCTCATAGTTGCTTTCGCCCCGGGTGACCTTAAGTGATCACTACATACTATAAAACAAAGTCACTTCCTCGGTCCCTTTGTATGCTAAAATCTTTAAAACAACGAAACAAATTTTGATGCGGTTTCTTTAATAAATAAAATGATCGAAGAGGAAGGTTTTTATGTATATTTTATAACCGTGCGAAGCCGGGGCGGGTCGCTAGTAATATTATAATTATTGGGGTAGTTAAATTTTTTGAAACCAAATGTTAATACAGGTTGATCTAGTCTATAATGTAAAACATACTTTCAAAATCAAAGTAATTTAGAAAGTAAACCATGATATATATGTGTACCATCTACAAATTGATGTAATTATTTATCGCTGTTAACATCACGCCCACGAGCACACAGACATTGGTGATGAAACCCAATATCCACACAGATAAAGATCTTAATTAGTGCGTTTATATAAATATGTATAACGACGAGGGTTTTATGGCATTGAAACGAAAGCAAGCACACGGATTTCTTAATGTTAAAAATATGCATCGACTTTAGAACCTGTGGTATTGGGAAATGCCAATCTGAGGCTTTTTTTATGATATTGGATGGCAAACAAGCAGACGGATTTCATGATGGTATGAAATTCACGCCGCCTAGAGACACCAAAGATGGTAATTGTGCGTTGCCAACTTAAGGCTGGAATGTTAGGCCTCGAGCAAAAGTAAGTTTACCGGCTAAATTACCTTCCAAACCAGAACACGTCATGACGTTATGGCGTCAGGAATAGGTAAGGCGGTGGTACCAATCCGGGTGAGTCGCTGCGAAACTCCACCACCTAGCAGGATATCACGATGTTAGTGACGGTAAGCCTATGCTTGCCTTTTACGGGTTGCCTGGCAGGAAGGCAGATGGTCTATTCTGCAAAGGAGCCCGGGCCAAGACGGGGGAGCCCGGACCAACACGAGGGAAACTATCATTAGTTTCATTATTACCTTTTGGGTAGTCTAACTAAGTCAAATAGTTTTCGCTCTTTTAAATTTTATGTGCACTCAATGGACCCGACCGTAGCTTAAAGACTGGAAATGTCCCTGTAGAGCTACTCTTGGATCTCGATTTCAAGCAAATTGGAAATTGGAATCGGATATGTCATTTGAGATACTCTTGAACAAAGTACTAGTGGATTATAATAAAAGGGGAATTGTTTAAACAAAAACGGATATTTTGAGATGTAGCAAAATTTTCAAAAAGCGCAATAATAATTTTGTTATATAGACAAATACGTACAATGAAAAACAACCACTAGGTCTAGGTCTAGCCTCTGTAGTCTAGAGCGGTCCGGCGTCGGACTTGACTTATTGAGGTCCCGATCCCGAGGGTTCGATAATAGATTTCCTGGGTCGGGTAACAAAAAAATAGAAATTGTATACATGTTTTCAATTTTCTAATAAAACTAATGTTGTCCAGAATTGCATATGTGCCCGGTTGGCAAAAGGCTTGCCACCTATTAAATTGTAGGACTTAGTGTCTTAGTGTCTCTAGGCTAGTCGTGGGTGCCCTGGTAGTGCCTCTGCCTACCCCTTCCGGCGTGAAGATTTTTTAGGATGGTTTATGTGGTATCTTAAGGTATTGTGAAACTGAACTTGAACCATAAAAATAACGTTACGGTGAAAAAATTTATTACTCACGTCTAACATACGGCATAAATCGTACAACAGTTTTTTGATGTCCAACATAAACTTCTTCAACTCCTCTAGACGATCTTCTAACTCCTTGCATGTTTTCTCCTCTTCGGCGATCTCTGCTTTCAAATCTTCTGCTTTATCTTGTTCTCTATGACATTCAGGAAGTTTTATTTTATACAAGATGTGGCCCGCGACGTTGCTACGTGAGCATTTTTTTCGGGATAAAAATTTCCCCCCAAAGTTCATGAAAATCGGTTCAGCTGGTTTTGCGTGAAGTAATAATTAACAAACATATAAACTTTCGCATTTATAATATTAGTAGGATTGACGTTAACAATGGGGTAGGAAATACTCTATTCAATCTTTTTCTTTAGGCCAGCCAATTCTAAATAATGCTCTATACTCTGAAACTGGTGTAATTGAAATATATCCAACAAGTTATTTCCACATAACAGATTAGTCTACAAGTTCGAAACCATGTTCAAAAAACATAAAGCTCCTTAAAGTATGTGCGCTAGTAGGTACATACTAGTCTACAAGGACAAAGAAAAAGAAAACAAGCACAGCTTTGAGCTTAGCCAAAAGATTTTCTAGAAACACTGGCAAAGATACTGAATAGTATAATCGTTTGCAATTGTTTGTGTAAAAATACTTAAGCCTTAGCTTCAGGATTGAATCAGCTCTTTTTTGACAATTAAAATTAAAACTCGATTAAAATTAACAGTTTACATAACAATGGGAAGCAGTGAAAGCACTGACTTAAGGCGGTCGCACTTACAAAACGATTTTTCGCAAAACTCTACATCGTCATTAGTCTAATCATGTTTTTAAATTACAAGAGACTTGTACGTGTTGTATTTGAAAGTTTTACGAATTGCCGACGATGGTAAATACCAAATAGAGCTTAATCATATTTTTTATTTTTAAAATTAATATTAAATTGTTAGTGACAAAAACAACAGTTGATAAATGCTCACAAATGGAACCCGGTCTGGTACATGTCTATATATTTGCACATTAACTCATTTACAGATATACCTATAGCAGACTTATAATTGCAAATAGAACCAAACTCATCCTTCTCCTTCACGGAAGCGAATTTGTATCCTTCCAACTCTGCCATTAGTGCCGCCTGCGCTTGCTCCAGCCGCAGTTTCTCCTCCTCCGTGCTCTGCTGCAGGAAGTTTAGCCGCGAGGATGTTGAGCGTTGGGCACGAAAACGTTCAAACACAAGCTCTGCTTCCGTTACCCCTTATAAGGATAATGTAAATAATGTTCAAATAGATAAATCATAATTCGTATTAACAAGAGTAATGGTTACAAAAGTATGTTTTTTTTTATGATATAGGAAGGCAAACAAGCAAAAATATTTCCTGATGGTAAGAAATTCACGCCGCCTAGAGACACCAAAGGTGGTAATGGTGCGTTGCCAACCTGAGACCGGGATGTTAGGGATCGAGCAAAAGTAAGTTTACTGACTACCTTACCCTCCAAAACGGAACACGTCATGACGTTATGGCGGCAGGATAGGTAAGGCCGGTTGGTCCGGGTTTCTTTGCAGAATAGACCATCTGGTTTCCTGTGCCAGGCAGCTCGTAAAAGGCGAGCATAGGCTTACCGTCAGTACCACAGTGACATCCTACTAGGTGGTAGAGTTTACCGCCTTACCTATTCCAGCCGCTATAACGTCAGCACTTGCTGTTGACGTGTTCCGGTTTGGAGGGTGAGGTAGCCAATAAACTTACTTTTGCTGCAGGCCTAACATCCCGGCTTCAGGTTGGCAACGCACCATTACTACCTTTAGTGTCTCTAGGCGTCCATCATTTCTTACCATCAGGAGATCCCTCTGTTTGTTTGCCTTCGAGTATCATAAAAAAAATCACAATGACACTGTTGCGTTTACTTATTTCACATTTGATAAAACAATACATAATTACATTTACCTACTCGATGCCTATAATTTTTAATCATTTCCTAAGGATTTTTTTTTAAGTATTGTTCTACCTCTGAGTAAGACAAACCATACCTGTAAGTTTCATCAGTCTCTGAAAAATGTCCTCCATCTGCGCAGCTGCTGAAATCTCTTCTGTCGTTGCGTCTCCTTCTGTAGACCTCGGGGATTCCTGACGTAATGCTCGAACTGCCGTAGACAATAAACCTTAATTTAGTAGCTATTGCAAAACGTTAAGTTTTTTACCGCATTTCATTTTTATTAGCTGTTTATTTTAAACTTTTATTAAACAAGAAAATGCTATGAAGCATTTTCTTGTAAGTTTGACAAATAGTTTGTACTAAGAAAAATCGACCTTAGTTGAGCACAGGTTTTAGGTAAAGTTGTATTCTGTATCTTGTATATCTATTTGTATCTTGTATGTTTTCTGTTTATAATATTTTAATCGTAATCTACATTTTTTATGTAATTGGAAGGCGAAGGCAAACAAGCCGACGGATTTCCTGATGGTAAGAAATTCACGCCGCTTAGAGACACCAAAGGTGGTAATGGTGCGTTGCTAACCAGAGGCCGGGATGTTAGGCCTCGAGCAAAAGTAAGTTTACCGGCTACCTTACTCTCCGAACTGGAACACGTCAACGGCAAGCATTAAAGTTATGGCGGCAGGAATAGGTAAGGCGGTGGTACCAATCCGGGCGAGTCGCTACGAAACTCTACCACCTAGTAGGATGTCACGGTGCTAGTGACGGTAAGCCTATGCTCGCCTTTTTCGAGCTGCTTGGCAGGAAGGCAAATGGTTTATTCCTCAAAGGAGCCCGGATCAACACGGGCATTTAACTTTTTTTTATATATTTAAGTTATAAAGTTAAATGTTAGTACAAATATAAATATCTGACTTATTCTAAATAGCTAAAACGGGTAATACGAGTACCATTCCCTTCAGCATGGAACATGATGATGGTGATCATAGTAGTGGTAACAATTATGAATGTCAATATTAGTTTAGTTTAGTAGTAGTTGTTCGACAATACCTGGCGGAGGAAAGATCCTTTTCTCGAGTTTCTCGAGCTCGCGACGGCGCAAGTCGAACCGGTGCGCGAATTGCGCACGCTCTGCGGAGCGGGCGTGCTCCTCGCCGTGCGCACGCGCCGCCTCCGCTGCCGCCGCCGCTGCCGCACGCACACGCATCTCCGCTGCTTCCATGCGGACTATCTGATGTACGACAGAAAAATAAAGTATATTCACGCCCATATCCCTGAAGAAGTAGGCAGAGGCACAACCAGAGCACCCACGACTAGCCGAAGACACAAAGTCCCGCAATGTGAGAGGTGGCATGCCTATCGCCAACCACGCACATATCGTAGAAAATTGAAAATATACTTTTTCAACATTTTTTTGTAGCTCGAGCTGGGGATCGAACCGGGGACCCTAAAAAGTCAAGTCCGACGCCTGACCGACATATTACAGAGGCGATGCAGGACACATGAGAAACCATACAGCTACTCATTTATTTTAGTACTTATTACCAGAGATTAGTAAATATAACCAAATGTCACTCTATTATATATATATATATTCTCTAGTAATACCAAAGTTTACTAATCTCGGGTATCACTGAAAATAATCAGTAAATATTTACGAATACGAATCAAGCTAAAGCCATAGCTTCAATGTTAGATCTCATTTTTATTCTATAAGTCTGTTATTGTTGTGGACCAATTTAATCAGGTCAACATTACTTGATGATTTTTGTTTTTATTTAAATTTGATTAAATGCGCTTCTGTGGTCTAGTGGTTCAGTTGTTGGACTTGACTGCATGTGGTCCCGGGTTCAAATCCCGGCACCAAAAAGAAAATTTGGTTTTTCAAAAAAAAATTTTGCTCGGGATAGGATATGTGCCCGGCTGGCGATAGGCTTGCCACCTATCACATTGTGGGACTCAATATCTTCGGCTAGTCGTAGATGCCCTGGTTGTGCCTCTGCCTACGTCTTCGGGGATATGGGCGTGAAGATACTTTTTTTTTACTTCAATGAAATGCGTTAATCATTCCGGATGAAATCCACATTTTATAATGGTTGTATATCATTCCAATAGTATTATTTTATTAAATATGAAATATTATCTAGTATTGCGTATAACAGTGTAGCTACTAGTTAGGGGATGATGGACCAAATTATTTAAATATTTGGTAGTACAAAAGGTGAGAGCATACGTCAGCGAGAGACGAAACGACGAAGTACAAATACTATGCGAGGTAACTTTTTTCTTTCTTTATAATCTAATGAAAATTTGATAAATACCAATGCACACTCATTCGTCAGCAGTTAGATTGCAATCACGTGACACATAAGGCTCCTTTGCTGAATCGACCATCTGCTTTCCTGCGTGGCAACTCGTAAAAGGCGAGAAAAGGCTTACCGTCTTTAACACCGTGACATCTGTCTAGGTAGTAGAGTTTTGTAACGACTCGCCTGGATTGGTAGCACTGCCTTACCTATTCCTGCCTGTTATGGCGGAAGCTTACTTTTGCTCGAGTCCTAACATCCCGGCCTCAGGTTGGCAACGCATCATCACCACCTTTGGTGTCTCCAGGCGGCGTGAATTTATTAGTCAGGAAATCCGTTTGCTTGTTTGCCTTCCAATATTATAAAAAAAATACAGACATACATACCTTTCGAATACATATCACATATCGTATATGGATATCGAACCCGTGAATCGTGTATGTTCGGTGGCATTAGACGTACGCGTGCCATCTTATTGGTCCAGGGCAATAGGATGGTCAATAAATAATTACTAGCTAGATATATGCTTACTGTTAATTAACAACTAACCTCTAACTTCTTTATTTCCATCTGTTGCTGCTTCAGCAGATCTTCGATACGGCACAGGGAACTTTCGAACTTGACTGAGTCTTCAATTAGAGCTTGTCTACAAATTAAATTTTAGTTTTTTTATTATGTTAGCTAAGAATCAGCATCGACATTAAGAAATCCCTCTGCTGATAAGCTGAAGGAAAGAAAACTCGCCGTCTATAGACACAAAGAGATTGATAATGGCACAGAATATTTACTAATCTCTGGTAATAGTAAGAACTTATTCATACTTTGCCAATCTGAGGATTGGATGATAAGCATATTACATTTGCTCACAGCTACACATACTAAAACAAATAGTTAAATCATACAAAAACACATCGTAAAAAAAATCAAATGAATCCCGATTTCCTTTGGTCATCGCATCACGGATAGACCAACTCTGCTAATTCTTTTTTCAATGTTTTGTTATTTTCAAGAGAAAGATCTTAAGAAAAATAAAATATGTAAGTTTAGCGAGACATTATAAAATTTAATTAAGAATTTAATATTCGTTTTCAAGACAGGATACGTCTGTTCTGTCAACGCTTCGGCAGAATAGTTTTTTAGTTTTTTAGTTTCCCCAGACAAACTAGTTAGACCAGGACCTCTGCTCCCCAATACGGCCTAGCCGACAATGTTCAGTTGCAGTGTAAAGTTTCCCCTCTGGCGGGTGATCCGAATTGCATAAGCGTAGTAGATAGTTTCGTAGCTCGTAGAGCATCCGAACCTTCCCAGGGCGATCCGTTACCTCCCACCGACCACGACGAAGTGAAAGATCTAATCAAAGATTTCCACAACAGAAAGGCCCCGGGCTTGACGGTATTTCAAACAGGATAATTAAATACTTTCCTCCCGCACTCATATACCCACTAGTAAACATCTTCAATGTATTACTAGCAGTCAGTGTTTTTCCTGACGAGTGGAAAGAAGCCACCGTCATAGGAATACATAAACCGGGTAAACCCTTAACATCGCGAGTAGTTACCGCCAGATCAGTCTTATTAATTCACTCGGCAAAATATACGAGCGTCTTATCCTCGCCCGCCTTAAGACGGTCGTAGCCGAGAAACATTTGTTAATGGATGAGCAATTTGGTTTCCGGGCAGCCCATTAATGTACAAATCAAGTGCACCGCCTCACGGAGCACATACTAGACGGCCTGAATAGACGACTACCCTTATATACGGGAGCGATATTTTTCGATATGGCCAATGCGTTCGATAACGTCTGGTACAACGGCCTTATCTATAAGCTCTACGAAATGGGTATGTCAGACAGACTAGTTCTCATCGTACGAGACTACTGGTCGAATCATAAATTCAGATTTCGTGTAGAAGGGACTCTCTCTAGCAGTAGGCCCCTAAAGGCGGGAGTGCCGCAGGGCTCGGTGCTCTCACCTAAATTATACACCCTGTACACGGACGACTTACCCCTTCCGCCGCGCGTCCACGTAGCCCTCTTCGCGGACGACACGGCTCCATATACAACCCACCGTCGCGCGTCGCGATAAGCAAATAGGCTACCTCCTCAAAAACGCGGCCACTCTCCTGGGCGACAGGTTCAGGAAGTGGCTTATAGAAGTAAACCCCGATAAAAGTGCAGTGGTGTACTTTAACCAAGGTCCGGTCTGAGACCAGCCAACGAATGAGACCCAGTCGCAGCCCGGGTACCATCAAACTGTTCGGCAGAGCGATCCCCAGGGAAATCTCAACAAAATACCTAGGGGTCACTCTAGACAAAAATATTTCGTTCGAACTGCATATTTCGCGTGTCACAAATAAGGCTAAATTCTTACTTAACCGTCTCTATTATCTTATTAGTTTACGGTAGATAGGGATAAACTAATTTATATTCTAAAAATTGTTTGTATTAATAAATAATTATGTAATCAATACAGTGTTTAAATAGTAAGAAAATAATTAAAGTAACTCATTTAATGAACAACTATTAAAATATTTGCACACCAAAAGGTGGTAGAATATGTAGAAACGCCTAAATCATTTTGTAACGTCTTTGTAACACTCATATTCGGCAAATACCTAAATATTTTTTTTCTTTTCTTTATTAATAAAAATAGTAAAATGTCACTTGTTAACAAAGTGACACTTTACAAAGCATGTGTTAGACCCATATTAGCCTACGGTAGCGTAGCCCTCGCGCATACCTTCACGTCCCATCTTAATAAATTACATGTAGTCCAGAATAGGTTCATGCGAACTGCCACGGGTGCTCCGTGTTACGTTCGCAACGAGGACCTACATCGCGACTTCGATCTACCCACGATAGCGCAGCATTTCAAAGAACTATCGGAACGTTACTTTGAAAAAACGGCTGCTCACCCGAATCCGGTGTTAGCACCCGCGTGTGACTACACACCGGCCACGAACGCGCACTCAAATCATAGAAGACCCCGCCACGTGTAATCGGATCCTCCGGACCCAACATCCGCGGCAAAAGCTATACTCCCTCCTCCCAACCCGAACACAAATTCACAAAACCTACACTAAACTACACCGTCGCCACCGGTCTCGGCGACGAAGACCTCTCTTGCGCCCAGCGCCTAACGCCCAGCGACGAGCCGCCACTACTCCTCCATCGAGTCCACCCAGTAACTAGAACGCAGCACCAAGTGGAGGTACGGTCTCCCGGGAGACAGCGCTTGTTGCTGGCGTTGTAGGTAACAGTCCTATCCATTTAAAAAATGATGTCTCGGGCTGAGCACTCTGCTCGGCCCACAAAGCTCGGTGAAGTTGTAAAAACCGCGAGGATAGCAACAATTTAGGTATTAAAAAAAAACCAATACGCCTCTATGTCTGAGATACAAAAAACAGGCAGGATTGTGGACCCCGATAAATCGCATAACAAACAAAAGTCGATTTACCTCTTTTTTAAGTCTGTTAAAAGTACTTTTTGTGACAATCTTTTATTTGTAAGCGACGTTTCCAGTAATAGTATAAGAGCTCAAGACGTATCAAATAAAATCAAACACGATAGGGTAATATGTTGGGAAGTTTAGGAGCTTCTATAGCTCTTTTTCACCTCTATCATGACATCATGACGTTCACTTCATATTCACATGTTTAACCTCCGACGCTAAAAAGGGGTGTTATAACTTTGACGTGTCTGTCTCTGTGTCTGTCTGTTGCATTGTAACCCCCGAACGGACACAATGATCTGAATTTAGTTATTTTTTTTATTAAAGTTAACTTATGTGCGAGTGTTCTTAGACATGTTTGATGAAAATCGGTTGAGCTGTTTAAAAGTTGTGGGGGGTGAAAGTGGGGAGATTAACTGAATATCTTCAAATATGCTCGGTTTTTTTACTTTTTAAAAAAATAAGTTGTATCGCCTGTGTGGTCTAGCGGTCCGGGTGTTGGACTTGACTGCAGGAGGTCCCGGGTTCGAATCCCGGGTCGGCCAACAAAAAGAAAATTGGATTTTTTCAATTTTCTGTTAAAAAAATGTTGGTCGGGATTGGAAATGTGCCCGGTTGGCGATAGGCTTGCCAACTATCACATTGTGGGGGACTTAGTGTCTTCGGCTAGTCGTGGATAGTTCTTTGGGGATATGGGCGTGAAGACACTTTTTTTTTCTTTTTTTAAGTTCTTGTGTTCTTGGGTTTTTAAATTTTTTATTTAATTTTATTGTTATTGAACTTCAGCGTGTATGCACAGAAACAGCTCAGTTGGTCAAGAATAGCAATTTCGTAATTGAGTTGCGACAATTACATTGCAAGTTAATTAAAAGTTTGTAAAAATAGGAGACTAATCTTTAAGACCAAGGACAAAGCAACAGCTATAATGTTAATATATTACAGGTGCAGCACTACTTGACATTTGGCAAGCCTTTATAGCGCGCATTCTAAGCGTCAGTTCTTGTATGGTTATTGATTTCTACAGACAGCTTTTGTTGTTTGTTTGACAGCAAACTTGTCTAAAGCTTAGGACAACGACACTCCCTTAAATTTAAGAGTGGTAATGAACTAAGAGCTAAATATTTATAGAATATATTTTAACTAAAGCTCTGTTCGTCTCAAATATGCCGATTGATCCTCACGAATATCTAAAACTAAAATATAGACCATTAGTTTACAATTTTTTGAAATCCGAATGGAAAGCTTAACTACCTTAAATAAATTTAGCCCGACAGAGTTAAAAAAAGTAGCAAGCTTTTATGAAAAAACACACTTTTCGACATTTGCACGTGTTTACAGTAAACGGCGAATCCCAATAAACTAAATGAATTAAATGTAATCTCAGTTTTTTTCCAAAACCAGAAACAAAAAACCTTCTTATATCTATACATATAAAAATCAATTGCTGTTCGTTAGTCTCGCTAAAACTCGAAAACGGCGGAACCGATTTGGCTAATTTTGGCTTTGAATTATTTGGTCAAGTCCAGGGAAGGTTTAAAAGATAAGAAAAGGGGTAAAAAAAATGCGAGGAAACTAGGAAAAAAAAATTTCCCGTGCAAACTGAACGGGTGGAACGAAGTTCGCCGGGAAAGCTAGTCTTATATATAAAAATCAATTGCTGTTCGTTAGTCTCGCTAAAACTCGAGAACGGCTGAACCGATTTTGCTAATTTTGGTTTTGAATTATTTGTTTAAGTCCAGGGAAGGTTTAAAAATAAGGAAAAGGAAAAAATTTCGAGGAAACCAGGAAATACAACATTTTAATTTTTCCCATACAAAGCTTTCACCACAACTGGACGGGTGGAACAAAGTTCGCCGAGACAGCTAGTATTTATATATAAAAAGGTATTTTTATTTATTTTATTCAAATGCTGTTCGTCAGTCTCGCTAAAACTCGAGAACAGCTGGACTGATTTGGCTAATTTTGGTCTTGAATTATTTTTCAAAATCCAGGGTAGGCTTAAAAGATAAGAAAAAAAGAAAAACTTTAAGGAAACTAGGAATAACAAAACTTTAAGTTTACCCAAACAGAACGGGTGGAACGAATTTCGCCGGGAGAGCTAGTATCAGCATTATATTTGCAACGACACATCCGCAACGTGCGCGCCTGCATATATAGTAATAATAAACTTAATATTTATAAAAGAAAGTCGGGTATGTTACAACATTTATAACTATCTACTGGACCAATTTTCTTTTTGATTCGTTGGACTTGTCTTCGCCCCGAATAGCAGATTACAAATTAAAAACAAAAAAAAAAATATGAAAGATGAATCAATCGTGATAGTTAAACCGATTAGGCTGAAAATTGATGGAGAGGTATCTTAGAACCGGGAGAAGGACATGAAGTACATTTTATCCCTTACAACAGCGAGGAAACTAGGAAAAACGACATTTTAATTTGATAATTTGAACGGGCGGAGCGAAGTTTGTCGGAACAGCTAGTAAGATACATATATTTAAATACTAGCTGCTACCTGCGGCTTCGCCCGCGTTTTCACAGAAACCCGGTGTGCGATCGGGATTAAAAATATATGTTAATCCAGGTCACAATCTATCTGTCTTCCAAATTTCAGACAAATCCGTTCAGCCATTCGAGCGTGAAAGAGTAACAAACATCCATACATCCATACTTACAAACTTTCGCATTTATAATATTAATGTTAAATTAATGTATAAAAATTTACCCCTATTTCGCGTGATTACGCATCACGCCTGAACGGATGGACCAACTTTGCCATTTATTTTTTGGTGCGTCGGTTAATGTTAGGAGAAGGTTCTTATGCTGGGAAGAACCGGAAAAATTGCAAGGAAAATAAGGAGAAACAATACTTCATTTTTTCCTTACAAACTGTTAGTACCTAGCTGTGTCAATACGAAGTTCGCCCGGTCGGCTAGTCTTCCAATCCCAATTTCCAGAGACGAAAACGTCGAAATAGGTTTACAGTGGTTTTTCTATCCGGCCAAATTTGTATTATCCTGTTCGGTTTTCATATACGTAAGTATTTATAGAATTGTATGAACTATTATCAGTACACTTTTATAAATGTACTATAATAGCATTATTTTTAAATATTTGTGGGGACGATTCGGCATATTTGGGACGTGTAGCGTCTTAAGCTTTATTCTACTATGTATATTGTATTCATTTATCTTTTCCGTGTTAGTCCAGTAGGGTTAGGTTCTACTCTAGATTCTCGATATCATGCGATTTGGAAATTGGAATCGTATAGGTATGTCACTTTAGGTACTTTTGCATAGTACTAACGGATTATCAACAATAAGTTAAAAATGAATTAAACTAACCTGACAAAACAATTTAGTGTTTACTATTAACAAAATGATAATAATTAGCCAGTATTGTGTTCAAGAGTACTTAAAATGACATACTCGATTTATTTCCAATATTGCATGAATCGAGCTTCAAGAGTAACCCTAGAGATTCGCTGTGTAGAATTTATCATCTGCCTTGTTGCCAGGCAGCTCGTAAGAGGGGAGCAAAGGTCAAATAGATTATCACAGATGTAGGACCAACAAGACCACTTCATCAATTCTTTCGCAATAACGTCAATGTTTGCCATAGTCCTGTTCTAGTATGAAATGTATGGTATACACACAAGAAATATTAGGTACAGCTTTAAATCACTATCTTTAGTCACCACTACGGTCTAGAGTGGTCTCGTGTTGGCGTTTTTATATGTTAGATACAAACTTTATCAAATCGTGGCTGCCCTGGTTTTACCTCTGCGTATTACTTCGGGGATACAGTCGTGAAGATACTTGCTTACCATCTTTAGTGCCTGTTAGCGTCATGTCTTCCTTATCCAGAAATTAATCTGTTTTTGACCTTCTAATACCTACTATACAAGAATACTAAGTTCAGTATTCAAAAATATTTTAAATTAAAGTTCTAAACTAAATATTCAAAAATATTTGAAGAACCTAACCTTATTGAAGAATATTTCTTCTTTACCAATTCCGCTTCGGTCCATTGTATCAGAACTTTGTGAATTTCATTCTCTAAATGGGAAATACTCTGGAAAGAAAGAAAAAAAACTGTATGTATCTTCATCATGTTGTATGTACGTAATAAGTAAATTTTATGGACTTTTATAATTCATCATACAATGAGTAATAAAAATCTACAGTCTAAAAATACATTTGAATATATAATATGGAAAATTATGGTTATTAGAATTGACTGCACTTAAATACCATTTTAACTCTTCAAGTTTTGGACCTGTACCTATAGTGTGAGGTTCTAATTCTGTGTAAAGTGATTTTTCTTTCTTTCTTAACAACAAATTTGCCTGTACCTAGTTACTCTATAAATAAGAATGTAACGTACCTTTTTAATTATTTATACGGGATACTCACGATCTCTTTTTATTTTATTTTATTTTTATTAAAATAAAAAGAGATCGTGAGTATCCCGTATAAATAATTAAAAATGTTATTAATTCGGGACGATTTAAGTTTAAAATCCTATGTAACGTACCTTTCTAGCTCTGGTGGTTATTTTTGATTTTACCAAGTCACTTTTGGTGCTTTCTATCAAAAGTTTTTCGTATTCAGTCTCCAGCAACCGTAGCTTCTTTCTTTTGTTGCCTTTTTCATATTTAAGTAGATCCAGCATTTTTCTTTGCTCGATGACTTTGAGGTCCAAATTGTTTATAAGCTGGCAAAAATTTCAATCCACAGAAATTAAGGTTGCTATAAGTTTTACTACGCTTACAGCCAGTTTCTGAAACGCCTGAGGTGATAAATCATAGCAGCTGTGTAGCATGAATTCGGTTTAGAAGTACATACATATCTTCACGCCAAGTCCCTTACGGGGTAGGCAGAGAGTATCGAGTGCCAGACCTCACGATCCTGACAAACCTGTCTTGCTTCCTTAATTATTATAAGTTTAGAAGTAAGTAGGTATAAATCCAACTGAGTCGAACTAAAGTTAAACAGTTGTTATGATTTTTTTTTTATTTTTTTTTTAAATCGTAGGTTAAAGTTGATTGGCATGGCGTTTCGGAATCTGGGGGTAAGACTTACAGCTCGGACGATACTTTCTTCATTACATATACCGAGCTATTTCAGAAGTATTACAGAATAATTTCGAAGTTATCAGAATGAAATGATAATCATTAACTGAAATTAAAAAAAAGTATAGATCCACCATTGAAGCGCCAGGGACATACCCAATTACGTATATACTAACTGCCAATATTAATAATCAATCCTAATCCAAAACTTGCTGTCCAAGATTGATATTTTGATACATTTTTTGTTATCGCTTGCCAATAACATATCTGTGGACAGGATAAATATGGCAATTAGGTATGGGATAGGCCGCGGGATCAAAGCTATCTAGATTGCTTGAAATCCATTAGATTGACATACATTATTAACATTGGCCGTAAGTCTCACTTTCACGGTTTATCAAGGTCGATAGGCTCATGATGATGTTCACGTTTATTTATGGTAGTTTAAAGTAGATAGGATTTGTCCTAATTTCTGCAAGACTGTTTTGCCGTTTCTTCTCGGTGTTAGTTTGCGGTAGCTAGGGTAAACCAAAGTTTTTTTCAATAAAGTATTAAATTTGTAATAATTTTAATTATTAATTTGATTATATACATTATTTATTTTTAAAATAAATAAATAATAATATTTTTTTTTGTGTCGCCTCTGTGGTCTAGCGGTCCGGGTGTTGGACTTGACTGCATGAGGTCCCGGGTTCGAATCCCGGGTCGGCCAACATAAAGAAAATTGGATTTTTCCAATTTTCTAATAAAAAAATGTTGGTCGGGATTGGAAATGTGCCCGGTTGGCGATAGCCTTGCCACGTATCACATTGTGGGCCTTAGTGTCTTCCGGCTAGTCGTGGGTGCCTTGGTTGTACCTCTGCCTACCTCTTCGGGGATATGGGCGTGAAGATACTTTTTTATTTAAAAAAAAACAATTGAATTACCTCAATAACATTTTTGATACATTTCACGCGGACGAAGTCGCGGACACAACTATTTTAACAAAATCTTAAAATATTGGCACACCATTATGTTTTAACATAAATAAATATTTTTGTATTCAATTCAATTCATTTATTCATCATAAAGTATAAAATTCCTTAATAGGTAAAAGTCAGCAACCTGTCAGTGAAAGTGTAGTAGTATCATAAATTAGTCACAATAATATAGATAGACAGACAGACAAAAAATATTTTTGTATTTAAACCTTTATTCTTGTATATACATACCTATAACTATATATACATATACATGTAGTATGAAAGCACTTTTGTTAATATTACAAACAGACAATACAATTTTTATTTATTTGTATAGGATAGTCCGTCTGATTTCAATTTTATTCATTACCAAATAAGAGAAAACTGAAAAAACGCAACATTAATATGCTAGTGTAGTATTTTATACCTATACCTAGTCCTAAAATCTAGTAAAGCTGTTTTAATTTCTCCATATAAATGTGACTTTTAGTAATACTGTACGTATATAAAAAAAAAAGAATTATCTTCACACCCATATTCCAGAATAGGTAAGCAGAGGCACAGCACCCACGACTAGCCGAAGACACTAAGTCCCACAATGTGATAGGTGGCCCGGAAATCTTTGAAACTTTGATAGAAAATTGGAAAAATCTAATTTTCTTTATGTTACCCGACCCGGTAATCGAACTCGGGACCATAAGCAGTCAAGTCCTGAACCGATAGACCACAGAGGCGATAAAGATATATCGAAAAGTTGATGGACTTATACTAATTATATTATTAATCGATCCTAATCCAAAACTTGACGTCCAAGATTGATATTTTGATCCATTTTTTTGGTATCGCTTGCCAATAACATATCTGTCGACAGGATAAATATGGCAATTAGGTAAAGGATAGGCCGGCGGATACGCAGCTATTTAGATTGCTTGAAACCCATCTTTAGAGATACATTATTAACATTGGCCGTAAGAAGATTAGGTGGGTGAAAATAGAATTAGTTTAGCGTATGAGAGCAGAGCGTAGAACTTTTTATAGAAGAAAACATAGATACCTGATCTGATGTCTTATCACCAATAGGACAAACACTATTGATGTACTTCTTGACCTGGGCTTCTTCATTACCCACCACCTCCCTGGCTTGGGCTAGCTCCTCTAATCTCAACTTGATCTCCTTCTTCAATGTCTCTATCACATCATTGTTCTGCTTTTTCTCAGCTTCGTTTTCTTCGTAATGTGTTTTCCTCTGACCCTCTGTAAATTTATTTTAACTTTATTTCTCACCGTAATTATTGCAGCGGAGTAGGCAGTTGAAAAAATCGCCCGTGTTGGTCCCGGTCCGATGAGTAGAATAGACCTATCTGCCAGGCACATGGTAAGAGATGAGCACTGGATATAATATAGATTATCACTAAAAAGACCACTGTTGATAGAGTGCTGTGCAGAAATTTTCCACCGCCTTTTCTATTCGTGCTGCTATTATGACTCGGTCAAGTTCCGGACCAGAAGGTAGGGTAGTAGGTAGATTTGCACAATTGGTCTACATTCCGGTCATAAGACTGCTACGCACCTGTAAAATGTTTTTTTTTTGTAAAATGTAATGTCTGAGATAACCATTGCCTATAGACACCATAAATGTATGATGTCTATAATTCTCAACGGCTCTCTCTCGATCTCTTACCATCAGCAGAGCACTATGCTTGTTCGCTAGCCTCTTATATAAAAAACGACATAGTAAAATAGGGAATTACTAAAGAACAAGAACCTAATAATTGTACAAAATATAACAATAGTATTACAGCTTATACTCACGACGGCTTGTATAGTTTCCTAGAAATATTGCTTATTTTTATCCTGACTGATATATATAACTGTCTGTCATTATGAGGAGGGTTTATCAGAAATAGGTAAGTTGGTCCCTGCCTGGATAAGTTGTCGTACACCATATAACAACCGTTTTTGATGTTGACACATTTAACCTATCCTCGCCCTTTACGACATGTCAGGCAGAAAGGCACACGTCTTTTCTTAACAGGGGACCAAAACAAATACGGGGACCAAATTATTTTTTTTATAACAAACCAAGTAATCAAGCAGACAGATGTCATGATATCTTGATGGTAAGAAATAGACGTTGCCTACCAAGGTACCTAGCTAGGTTCAACACTTTTATAAAAAGAACCTAAAATATCTAAGGTGTCTCCACGGTTTTGACTGTATGAATATTTTAACAAAACCTCAAAGTCTGTTGTACGGAATGACAAACAGAGAAAGTAGAGATTCTTGTACACGTATAACGTAGGTATACACATACCATAACAAATATATAGTAGGTACTTACTATTAACAAAGACACACAAAAAAGGATAACACCAATTTACGATCCGGTAAAAATTACGAGAGATTTGAGTTTTGACAACTTTATACCTGGGTTATTAAAATAAAACCTATATAAATGAAGAGGTAATTTTGAAATATAATATCTATCATGATATTGGGTATACTTAGATAGATAACCTACCTACATAGGTACGTAACTTTGCTCTAATAAATTTTTAAACTCCTAATACATTAATTATATTATTTAAAAATCAGCCATTCTATTAAATAGTTAGTCGTTGTAAGTATTACAGAAACCGGTAGGTACGTAGGTATATAAAGGTGGTGAACATTGCAATTTTAGGGTAAAGGTACTAATTAAAGACAAACATACAAACCCGAAAGCTGTATTTTCTTTTTTATTTCAAATATTTTTGTATTAATAACTGTAAGACGATCCTCTGTTCCAACTTCGAAAGGATGTTTTTGATAACACAAAGTCATGTTGAATACCTTCTTATTTAAAAAAAATATTAAAAGGTTTATTATTTCTTTGAAATTGAAGAATAGAAGACTGATTGTTATTATTGATCAAACATGACATAGCAACGCATATTTTAAAGACAAATTATAAATACAAGTTTGGTAACGTTTGCCTTTTTAATAATTGCTTAACGGAATACATAAATAATAATAATACTTCCCCTTTCAAATTCGACCCCTGTTTTAAAATGTTTTTGTATAATAACGCCATCTATGCTCTTACTTTGTAATCACTAAGTATAAAAGCTCTCCATTGGCCGCAAGCGCTGGCTGAAGTTGAATTGCTTGATTTCTCCATTGAATCAACATTCCTTCGCGTATCTTTGTATGTGTGAGTAAAAGCGTTCTCACGGACCATTTGGCCATTTTTAAACTAAATCATGAAATAAGTTATAAAGAAATAAACTTAACATAACAAAATCTAACCCATTATGAACTTTTAAATGTATCAATAGCGAAATATTGGAAGTTACATGGTCCGCTCACGCATACTAACGCACAGTCGGCCATTTTGATTTACCGTACATTGTGTATTTACGAACAAAGCCGTCAGATGCGAGCAGGACGCGGCTGCGCATGTTTCTACCGGGCTTTACGTTGAATTTGAATGTGTTACCGCTAAAATGACCAATAGAACAATATTTTTCACGTGACAATAATTTATAAACAAAATGAAGTGTCCATTTTTACATTTAGTTCCGTGAAGTGTAATAGAATAAGTGTTTAAACGACATAAAAGGAGAAAAAACAAATGTGTGTGATCCATGTGTGAATGTTGTGTTACATGATGTGGTCGAGAAACTTTATACCGGATTATGGGATTAAATTGCTCGCAATCGGCCTCTTGCTGTCCACATTAGCCACGAAAATTCACGGGGTTGAAGGTAAGTGTCTTATATTAGTAGTCATTTTTGAAAAGTGGTTGAGCTTATGAAAGCGCAAAGGTGCTACGCGATCGCGGAAAGGTGGCGCGGTAAATAAGGGAGCTTTGCACAGACAGAGTGCACTACGAACCGGTCGGTTTATAACATGGTTCTCACAGTTTTACAGAACTTGTGTAACTTGTTGCTTATAAACTAAGTGGCATCGCGTTTTTTACACTTTTAATTATACCATTTCTAGTTACGTAGGTTTATTTATTTTGCTGACTTTATGTGTACGTTTTCTGTTGGGAATGTAGGGAACAAAGTCTCTGTTAAACTCTGAATACGCTGTTGGAAAGCTCGTAAATCAGAGCTTTTAGAGCAAACTTATTTAGAGCAATTAATTTACTTATTACAAACTATGGTATTTTGAGTTAAAAGTAAGTAAATAAAAATAAAGTTTGAGTTTCTTATTATACCTATTGCGAAAGTAGGTACCTAGATATTATCCGCCACAAATTTTAGTAGCTAAATGGCTATTTACACAGCTCCTCTTTCATCCCCTGTCATATAGAATAGCCTTTTTTACTTACGTGCGTATTATTTCTTACTACACAATAACGTTTAGATATTCTGAGCACTATAAAATACCTATCTAACAAACATTTAAGTAGGTATCTATCTTTGTCGCAAAAGTACGCAGGTACCTATCTACAATATCATTTCAAAAAACCAGTAATACCTGATATGAAAATCATTTCTAACGCACACATCAGCTAATTTCGTGTAAATCCTTTAAATATTACCTAATAGTTTTACAGGGCAAACAAATTTATAAATAAAAAAAATCGCGGGTGTGGGGTATTTTATAGGGATGTTTACCCTACTTTATTCACAACGGTTAAAAAAAATAAAAAATTACATTCGATTTTTTGTTTCGACTGTTTGAACTATAAGCAAATACCTATTACCCACGGCTTCGCCCGCATTTTAAAATTATAGGTACATCGTTTCCGAGAGAACCCGTTGATACCAGGTTGTAGCGTAGGTAGTAGGTATTTATGTAATTTCTTGTCGAAGGTCTTATCTGTTTCGTTAAATTCGGTGCACCGATTTTCACGTTAAAACGGCCCAAACAAACACTTTCGTTTGAAATACTAGGATAGGTAGGTAGGTATTTCTTTCTGTGCATTTTATGATTCGCGCCGCTTCTTCATCAAAATACCTACATACGTAGGAGGCACTATTGGCCAACAGCTAAGATTTCAGATAGGTACCTAGTATCCACTTATTAGTATGTCGTTTATTTTTTTACTCCTTATACAATGTTATAGGCAGTAAAGTATCTGCTGTAAAACTGCATTGATCCTCGTCAAAAAAAGGAGAGCAATAGTCAATAATCCCACACCATTTTGAAGTCCCAAGTGTCAACCATATATGCATTGCAGCCGTTAACGATTAAAAAAACAATGAAATAAAAAAAAACCGAAAAAACCTACATGTAACGTAGGTAGCTAAGAATCATCTCAATTATGTCAGATTAAAAAAAATCCGCAACGAAATCGGAAATTTCGTAAACAGACACACACTTATAACAAACACCCCTCTTTTTCGTTGGGGGTGGGGTAAAAATGGAGGCTGAGGACTGTACATGAGGAGGATACAACAGGATATAGAGGAACTGGTGAAGTATGTTTTGGGTAGGTAGATCTCAAGAAATGCTAATGAGAGATAAGATGCTAATGAGAATCTATGATCTGACTTTGGAGGATGCTCAAAACTGGGCAAAAAGTGAACCAAGATAACGAAGGTGGTACCTACCTAGTTTTGTTGCAGTTCTTTCCAGGATTAATTAATATTAATTTTCAAGATTAATTATTTCAAGCGTGTAGATTAGGTATTATCGAAAATCGTTAAAACATAAAATCTTATCAAATCTGTATATCTATTTATCTCCAGTATAGGCTCTAATTATTTACTAGTTTAACATAGTAAATAAGGAGCAGTTCGACGTTTAGGTACCTATAAATCGCAAAAATTAATTTAGCTTAGAAACTTAACTTGATTTTTGTATTGTCAAGCTGTTTGGCTTCGTCAACGTAGAATAGATTTCATACAAAATGTTCAGTCCCCGTTTTAATAAATTGTTAGGTTTTTATTTTTGTAAGCCTACCTATCCTATCCTATCCTATCGCCTCTGTGGTCTAGCGGTCCGGGTGTTGGACTTGACTGCATGAGGTCCCGGGTTCGAATCCCGGGTCGGCCAATAAAAAGTAAATTGGATTTTTCCAATTTTCTAATTAAAAAAAAATGTTAGTCAGGATTGGAAATGTGCCCGGTTGGCGATAGGCTTGCCACCTATCACATTGTGGGACTTAGTGTCTTCGGCTAGTCGTGGGTGCCTTGGTTGTACCTCTGCCTACCTCTTCGGGGATATGGGCGTGAAGATACTTTTACTTTTTTAAAAAAAGCCTATGTTAAATCTTGGATTTTTTAAGTACATGTTTATCAAAATATGTATATAAAAAAGAGCGGTTTAGTTGTGAAAACTTAAGACAGACATTTATAATATCAGTATGGATAATAACACTACACGTACCAAAATAGGTATAATCGACAAAGTGTGTCCGATATTAAGTATAAGCTTTCATAATTCTTTAATCTAAATTCAACACAGGCAGTCAAGAATAACCAGTTGTTATAAATTCGTGTTACTAATGTTTAACATCTTGCATGCTGCGTAATTAATATCTCTTGCAATTAGTATTCCATGCACTTTCTAAGGGTCAAAGTATATTTATAACGTACGAGCAAGGACATTGAAAGCACTAGATCGGAGATACTACAGTAATTCCTCACATAGCGAAGTGCATTCGCCTAAACCAGGGGTGGGCAAACTTTTGACCGCGGGCCGGTAAATTAAAAAAAATGTAGTGGCGGGTCAGTAAATTTAAATATATCTTTAGGCGAGCCGGTTAATTAAAACTAAAAAGAGCTGTAAATATAACAATTATAAAACGTTGTATAAAGATAACATAAGGCAATTTATTTTTTATTTTTACAATCTTATATTAAAAGAAAATCGATTTAAATGAAGCCTTAATATATAAGTATGTTTAAAGTGTAGATTCTGTATCTTAATTGTTCAAATTTCAATAGTTTTAACATAAATTTTAACGTATTTTTATTTTAGCACTTGCCCTGTGCTTAAAAAAAAAATTTCGCCACGGGACTTGAATCCTCAGTAGCTCAATTGGTTAGAGCATTCGTTGGCTTGAGACGAAAGGTTACAGGTTCAAATAAA
Source organism: Calephelis virginiensis (assembly GCA_002245475.1). Classification (NCBI taxonomy): domain Eukaryota; kingdom Metazoa; phylum Arthropoda; class Insecta; order Lepidoptera; family Riodinidae; genus Calephelis; species Calephelis virginiensis. The sequence goes on along the minus strand of NJDC01001994.1, from coordinate 319,369 downwards.
TAAATAAATAAATAAATAAATATCCTTGGACAAGTTACACAAATTGAATCTAACCCCAAAGTAAGCAAATTGTATGCTTGTGTTATGGGTGTTAGTCAACGATACTATTACATAGAATTACTTAAATAGATACCAGAATACATTTAATAAACACCCAGACCCGGAAATGCAGACATCTAAATGTTCATCACACAAATGCCTGCCCCCGTCAGGAATCGAACCCAAGCCTCGCGGTTCGTCGATGCAGTTAGGCGAGTACGCTAGCCACTCGACCAACGAGGCGGTCAACCTGTCTGGGGCGAATTTTTTTCTTTCTTTTAAATTTATAGATAAATTTTAACTTTTCGACTATTAATTTTTTTAAATAGGGTAATATTTTTTCATATTTTCTCTGAAAAAAAAACGGCTCGACGGGCAAGTTAACTTACCCCTTAAGTGCAGATCCGACCCACGGGCCGTAATTTGCCCACCACTGGCCTAAACCTTTCTAGTTGAATACAAATCGCTGGCTTTGCTTCTAAATTAGTATTCGTTGCAACTCCACACGATTTCTGTTGTCAGGACCAAGACAACATTTTGAATATTGATTGCGTCATATTAACTTTTTAACAACAGTCGTATGTGTTGATATTCGTCTTCCAAAAATACCTACGTACTAATCAAGTACATAAGAGTCAAGTCATGTATTAGTTTATTTTTATACCGATAAAAAGATAACAACAGACTCAAAGACAAGTCAAAGAAAGAAAATAAAGTCATATCAGCGTCTTAGGTGAATGCAGGTAGCTCTTTCCTTGAGATGTAGCAGCTTCCAGAAATATACTTTATCTAATAAAATTATATCACATGCCACCAAAATTAACTAACTTTACTCAGTATAGGAAATTCAGAATTATTAAAAATATGCATCAATTTTCCCTCCCCTAAATTCAGGAACACACCTACGTATACAACTGTATTACGTACCTAGTAAGTACTAAGTACATATTATTATAAAAAATAATATAACATAAAATATGCATCCATTTTCCCTGAATCTTGGCAATACTCACATACTAAAAGCTATATTATTTTTCATAGTACCTTACTAGGTACGTAATAAAGTTGTGTAGTCCGTAGATGTAAACCACAAAAGCGCAAAATTTTCTTTTTTTTTTAAACAATTGAAATGGCTGCAGAATAAAATCTGTACAGCTTTATTGACCAGTGTTATTGCTATTGTTAAAGTTTCTTTCTTTTTTAATGTAAAGGCAGGATACGATTTACAATTGCGTATTTTATAAATTGAATTGTATTTGTAAAGGTTAAAATGATGATATCGCATTTTGCAGTAAACAAACAATGTACAGGTAATGTTTTAAACAGAAGTGTTGTAGAATGTTGGTAAAATGTAAAATTAGTTTTATAAAATTAAAAAAAAAACGAATGGTTAGTTTTTGATTCTTGAATATAACAGTCTTTTCGTAAACCAATTAATATGTTCAAGGTACCTACTTAGAAAGAAATTTAGACGTTTTTATTGTCAGTAAATTTTGGGGGCAAATAAACTAAACACACGATGAAAAATTTTCAATCGATTTTCTTTCTTATCGTACGTATTTTATTATCTGCTATATTATGTTACCACTTTAAGATCATACGTTCTACCCGATTAGTTATTTATGTGACTATAATGTTGATGTAACTGGAAAAAATATAAAAATAGGGTATAGGCTATACCTATTTTTGGCTACCAACTTAACAATACCTACCATTATTTTTTTTTCTTACAAATACGCACAGACTTTTTGAATAGGTACATTGTGTATTTCTAAAAAAGGATTGTCATAGGAGAGCGCTAAGCATGAGTTTACGGCTTGTCAAGTTTACTATACTCGCTACCGTCTCTGTAAATTATTTGTAAGAAAACATTGAACAGCGCCTCTATTGGTAACTAAGATAAACACATTTTTAGATCAAAAGTGTCATAGATTTCGACACGTACCTTACCAAACGTAATTTATACCAACTCATGGTAATGGCACTGCTCAAATAACTCATTCGTCCCTTACCATTACAGTTAGTCTATTTATGCAGTTTTATGTAAATAGTTGCAAGAACCTAATGTTGAAGTCACGATAGTGATTTGATTACATTTGTTGCGTGTAATGGAACGCATGTCACTGTTGTACAAACATGGCTTCCACTCCAATTTTAAAACAATCGCAATTAACGGCCAATTGTCCTCTGCTGCGAATTGATACCGATGTTAGGGATGGTACAAGTCATAATTTGTAATTTTATTTTGTTGTTGTACATACAACTATCTGAAAACGCCTTATTTATTATGGCTTATTATAAACGTACTATAATTAAGTACGGTCTCTTCTTCTTTCTTTAGGTTTTGGCAATCTCGTTAGTATTTTGCCATTAGTCAAGTAGAAATTTGCATCAAATTTTATATCAATTTTAATTAGTCATCAGTCATAAGTCGTCAGTAAGTCATGTCAGGCTCTTGGGTAAAGCGGTGGCCTTTTCGCACAAGCTCATGTAATGAGATTTGCCAGCAACGAGGAAATATACGATGCGCTAATTTCTTCGCGATTATTTCATTTGTGCACTTTCACTGAACAAAATTATACAAAATGCCGCCAAAATTGACTAATTTCACTCAATATTAACACGAAATTCAATAATTACGAAAAAACTTCGACCATCTTTTCTCTCGATGGCGCCAAAAACTCAAGTACGGTCTCTTATGTTAGATGCTAATGTACTTTGCTTTGATTTTGTTTTTTTAACTTGAAAGTTAAGGCTTTTTCAAAATGACTAGTTTGGATAAGTTAGTGGTGTATCTGTATGAATTTTAGCAAAGAAATATTTTCTAGGTATTGTAGGTTGTATCTAAATAAGTTTAACCGAAACATTTTATAATTAACATTTATTTCCAAAAAATCAACGAATCCTATAAAATGATTTATTATTAAGTAAATGCAATTATTTTTTATAAATTGTTTTTTAATATTAATCGCTAGTATTGTGTTCAAAAGTACCTTAAATGGTATTACCGATTACAATTTGCATGAAATCGTGATTCTGGAGTAACACATTCTAAGATTTAACAAATAGGACATAACACACAGCTTAAACTTTGTAATGGACACTTAAAATTACTAGTGGTCGCCCATTGGTTGAAATTCGACCATAATTCCCCCGTGTTGGTCCGGGCTCCTTTGTAGAATAGACCATCTGCCTTCCTTGCCAGGCAGCTCGTAAAAGGCGAGCATAGGCTCACCGTTACTAACACCGTGTCATCTGACTAGGTGGTAGAGTTTAGCAGCGACTCGCCCGGATTGGTACCACCGCCTTACCTATTCCTGCCGCCATAACGTCATGACGTGTTCCGGTTCGGAGGGTAAGGTAGGCGGTAAACTTACTTTTGCTCGAGGCCTAACATCCCGGGCTCAGGTTGGCAACGCACCATTACCACCTTTGGTGTCTCTAGGCGGCGTAAATTTCTTAACATCAGGAAATCCGTCTGCTTGTTTGCCTTCCAATATCATAAAAAAAAATTAATATCTTGTTGATAAGAACGCCATCTTCATTTCTCAAGACCAACTACCTACTTTGTTTCCAAACTTACGTCGTTATCATAAATATATTTGTTTGTGTTTGTCAAATGCATGGTAGTGCGCGTAATGTTTTATTTATTGATTTAATGTACTATATAAGCATTATTAGTGAAAAAAATTAGCGTTCTGCACTTCTCCTACACATAAACTATAAGTGTGCCAAATTTCATACTCCTCCGTCAGCGCAATTTTCGTAAAAAGGAGTTCAAAGTTTTGGTATCACGTAATAAAGTAAGTAATATATAGATAAACGTACCAAAGATTATAAGTTATCCTTGTGGTTACCTCTCATAACTAAATATTATATTTTGATGTGTGTTCGCGACGATGCGGGGCGCGTTGCGCTTAACCAGCCATGTGGAGATCGTATCCGTGCGTGTGTATAAAAAATTAGGGGTAACTTATTGTGTTACGAGAGATGCCACATGTTGCTTTTAATGCCAGGGGTTGGACTTTTTATTCAATAACGTAGCAGCGGTACGGCACACAATGTTATTTCACAACGAGTTTATGAAGGAGAAAATGTGAGATGTAGATTGTTTTTAAGCGAATATCAGTAGTGAAAATTTTCTTTAAAAGGAATTGAAAAATGCTTTATTTTTTTGGATATTTATGACAAATAACAGTTGAATTGTTTTTAACCATTAGCTAAACACTGAAAGCATAAATGTAGGTACTCGTATTTAATTCAATCTTCTTCATTATTGTAAGATAAGAAAAAGAAAAAAAAATATTTGCAGAATATGAGTGTTACAAATAGGTATGTTTCAAAATTATTTAGGCGTTCCAACCTATTTTACCATCTTGTGTGCATATATTTTAACTGCATTATAATTAAAAAGAATTATATTATTATTATTATATTCCTCGTGTTGGTCCGGGCTTCTTTGCAGAATAGACCATCTGCCTTCCTGCGAGGCAGCTCGTAAAAGGCGAGCATAGGCTTACCGTCACTAACACCGTGACATCTGACTAGGTGGTAGAGTTTCGCAGAGACTCACCCGGATTGGTAAAACCGCCTTGCCTATTCCTGTCGCCATAATGTCATTACGTGTTCCGGTTCGGAGGGTAAGGTAGCCGGTTAACTTACTTTTGCTCGAGGCCTAACATCACGGCCTCAGGTTGGCAACGCACCATTACCACTTTTGGTGTCTACACGGCGTGAATTTCTTACCATCAGGAAATCCGTCTGATTGATTGCCTTCCAATATCATAAAAAAAATAATGATATTATATTCCATTGTATAATAATTAATAAGATTTCTTAAATTCAATAAACCCTGGCTACCATCTCGATCACGTCAGTATTCAAACAAAAAATTAGTTTTTTATCGGCCAAAGTTACGATGTCACAGACACACCGACATGTCAAACTTAAAACACCCCTCTTTTTTCGTGGGGGGTTAATTGTAATTGTTTTTTTACGATCACACAAAACTGCTTATGTGTAGAGATAGACAGGAGCAAAAAAAAGAACAGATGTGTAAAGATTAGATACAGCCAACTAATATAAAATAATTTTTATTTCGAAGAGTGGCTGAATGACATTTAATCCAAGTCCATAATAAAAATACTAAATAAGTATTGATATTTTACCACATGAATTGCTTTGGATATTTAAATTTATCATATTCACCAATCTTCAAAACAAATAAAGGCAAAACACTAACATTAAACGTATTTTTTATTGTTTTCAACCGCTAAGGTTTTTTAATTTAATTTCTGTCTTTCACTTATTTTGTGCTTCTTTAAAACTACTTACTGTAAACGCTTGCCAATCTTGATATTATAATTAAATAAGTAAGTAAGTATCTTCACGCCCATATCCCCGAAGAGCTCGGCAGAAGCACAACCAGGGCACCCACGACTAGCCGAAGACACTAAGTCCCACAATATCCAATATCATATCACTGGGCACATATCCAATCCCGAGCAACTTTTTTTTTATTAGAAAATTGGAAAAACCCAATTTTATTTTTGTTGCCCGACCCGGAATTCGAACCCGGGACCTCATGCGGTTAAGTCCAACAACTGAACAGGTAGACCACAGAGGTGATATTATAATTGAACGTAATTTTAAGAAATCTCCATATTATGTTCGTATTTTGCAAATAAAGTGAATTACATGTTTAAAGCTTATTCAATAATTCTAATTCTTCTAATTCTAAGAGTCGTATTTCGGATCCCACCAAAGCATAGACTGACTGAAGATTCTTTGTATTGTTTTGAGCTATGAATGCTATTCTAGAATACAATTATAAGATTCTGGTGATTTAGATAGACAAAGTGTAACTTCATTGTACCTGTTAAACACAATAGATTTATTTATGTCACTAGGTGTAATATTTCCTGAATACGTTTTAACTGGAAGTGGATATTCAGTGTCCTATTTCGAAAATGTTTTTAAATCATTGTAATAGGGCTGCCAGAAACTTTTTATAAAAACGGTCTTATTAGCGCCGTTGCATTTTAAAATTTAAGTACCAAACCGAAAGTAACAGAAAATCAAAAATTCTGATTTCCATTTTCAAATTTAGATGTTTTCGCAAAACGGTTTTTATGCCCCAACATAGGCAAATTATAATACAAATGCTTTGTGGGATCTAGTTAACGATACCACAAACGAAAATACGCCTAGAAATACACAACTATGGTCATTACACAATACTCGCTCTTGTTTGAAAACCAATTGGAGCATTTTAATTTTCGGCAATGCTTAATTGGCTCTTCAGATGGACTCAACATTTTTCTAAATCGTAGCCGGAAAGGGTTGAGGTTTAAGGTTTATAACACTGATACAGACTATAATATCAACTTACGGCCAATATTAATAATCAATCCCAATCCAAATCTTGCTGTCCAAGATTGATATTTTGATCCATTTTTATGTTATCGCTTGCCAATAACATATCTGTGGACAGGATAAATATGGCAATTATGTATAGGATAGGCCGGCGGATACGCAGTTATCTAGATTGCTTGAAATCTATCTTTAGAAATATATTATTAACATTGGCCGTTAATGTCACTCGTCGTCTTTCTTTATAAATAAGACCTTTGAAACCTAGTTCAACTATATCTATAACACCTTCATACCTTTTTTTTTTTTTTTGAATGACTAACTTGTTGCTAATCTTGCGATTTTTACAACTTCACCGAACTTTGTGGGCCGAGCAGAGTGCTCAGCCCGAGACATCATTATTTAGATGGATTGGGCTGTTTCCTACAACGCCAGCACCAAGGGCTGTCTCCCGGGAGACATGTAAATCTAGCTTAACCTACATCTAGATATTGTGTGACAACCCTATCGAGGTTCATATGTCACATTACCCATATAAATCTCAAGTAAGCTGCATCAATTCTTCACTTAATATTTTAGCATGCCATTTCTAGTGGTCACGGGATTTCAGACCTTATTACTATGCATATTTGACTTTGCCTTCGACAGAGTAATCCTTGTTTTGCCTTAATCTAGAAACTACTACGTGACATCATCAGATCACTCCATAAACCTTCTTTATTTAAGTCTCACAAACTTTAATATTTCTTGTTATTTTGTTTTTATAAAGCAGTTGTAAATTTATGTGTTCAATATTAAAAACTTTTGTAATAAAACTAAATTAAATCTTTTGCTCTTTTTCAGCTATTCTTTTGGAATTACCAGTCCAGTATTATAAAGATATTTTTGTAATTGTAGATCCTTATAGTTTCTGGGCCATTTTAACAACATAATCTGTGTTAACAACTCAGATATTCATTTCACCATAGATTTAGGAAATCTATGCATTTCACGATAGGTTTTGCTGTCAGTTTTTCGACAGTCACATTGACTGGCGGAAATTTAGCGTGGCTAGCTGACAGTCAATTTTGTGTCAGTAGAAAAACTGACAGCAAAACATATCGTTGAATGGATGTGTTACGAGTATCTTATGACATACATCTTTCTACATTAGAGTATGTTCCTTTTAAACAAAGCCCCTCACGATCTGACTAAGTATATTTAAAAAAATATGTAATATGTTACAATGTGTATATATTGTCTAATGTGTACTCTATCAATACTCTGAAAATACAGATAATATACAGATAAATATTTGTACAAAGAATTAAGTCAATTCAAAAAACCGCCATTATTTTTTTTATATTTAATCTGTATTTGTGCCAGTAAATGGACCACACGCAGCTTACATCACGTACTTAATTTATTCTGTGACATTTTTTCTTAGTACTTAGCCTTTTTGGTCGACGACGATTGACCACTTTTTGCAGTCGACCAGTGATTTATATAATTCCTGGCGGCGTTTAAAGTATTGCCACCTAAAATGGAGCTGCTTTACATGGTTGCAACGCTAAAATATTTTTAGCTTCAGAATAACTTGCCTTAAGGCTCAGACAACCGCCTAGTTCTTGTCTCGTTTATTCCACAATTATCTTTAACTGTCACGTTTGCACCCGTCGTAAATTGTTATAGTTTTTTTTTGCGTAAAAATTAAAAGGTTAATCTATTCATATTTTTGTATTGTTAAGTATTATAATATCCGCACAGGTTGCTTAAATACATGTTAATCCTATAAATGTAGATTTTGTAATAGTGAATATAGATATGTATTTAATACCATAAAAATGTTTAATTAAAAAATAAATTTTAAAAGTAAAAAGTATCTTCACGCCCATATCCCCGAAGAGGTAGGCAGAGGTACAACCAAGGCACCCACGACTAGCCGAAGATACTAAGTCCCACAATGTGATAGGTGGCAAGCCTATCGCCAACCGGGCCCAATTCCAATCCCGACCAACATTTTTTTTATTAGAAAATTGGAAAAATCCAATTTTCTTTTTGTTCGCCGACCCGGGATTCGAACCCGGGACCTCATGCAGTCAAGTCCAACACCCGGACCGCTAGACCACAGAGGCGATAAAAGTAAAGTAAGTAGTATTTTTTATTAAAAAATTTTGCGAAATTATCTTTGGGACGTGTGTCTGTTATGAAGTCAGGCTTACAAAAGCTGTAGGATTTATTAACTTACAATTGTATTTTGTTAAAAATACCGGCTGTTTGCGATAGTTGCCAGTGATTTACCTGTTTGAAGTATAGCTTTTCTTTTTTTTCTTTCTTTAAGTTTGGCCTTCACGTTAGTATTTAGCCATTAGTCAAGTAGAAATTTGCATCAAATTTTATATCAATTTCAATTAATTTTAATTAGGTAGTCATCAGTCGTAAGTCGTCAATAAGTCATGTCAGGCTCTTGGGTAAAGCGGTGGCCTTTTTACACAAGCTCATGTAACGAGATTTGGCGGCAACGAGAAAATATACGATACGCTAATTTCTTTATGATTACTTCATTTGTGCACTTTTACTGAACAAAATTGTACAAAATGTCACCAAAATTGACTAATTTCACTCAATATTAACACGAAATTCAATAATTATGAAAAAATGACGACCATCTTTTCTCTCGATGGCGCCAAAAACTCTGAAGTATAGCTTTATAGTGTATTTAATAATGAGGTAACGATGGTGGATATAGTGTGTTGCATTATATAGTGTATAACATTTCAACCAATTTTGACAAGCTCTAACTTAAATTTGGAACTGAGTTTGGAGGTTATTCTCAATCACTTGAGCAGAAATATATTCATATTTTACCATACAATGGTGGTGATTCTGCTGTTTTCAAACTAAACTAATTTTAGATGCATGCTATCTTTCTCAAATGAAACAAAAACAAAAGAGATGGAACAGTTTAGACGTGTCAGTTTGGTGCGGACATGTCTAATCGTGATGTTTTTAGTCAACATTTTCCGAGTGATAGATTAAACGTCTGTAGAAATGACGTGTACGGTCTAATTTGACAGCACTAAAAGTGTTTTGTTTCCTTCTGTTACTTTCGTTGAAAGAAGACAGGGATAACTTAAAATTAGTTTAGTGAGTGCATAACAAAATTACCACCAATCTAGATCTGGTTGAATGACATTCAGTATAACAAAAAAGTTAAAGAATGCGGATTTATCTCTCATTAATCAAATTCATATCTATTTATTAAAAACCTTGTATAACAGATATTCGGCTAAATTAAAAATAAAACTTGAAAGAGTCATGAACTTTTTCAGAGAAATTTAGTTTAGAAATTATTTCCCTTTATACAGGATTTAAATCGGTCAATATCGCAATTGGATTATTTTGTTTTTAATATGACTATAAGTTTATACCTAGATCTAGTAAAAGGCCTCTGTGGTCTAGCGGTCCGGGTGTTGGACTTGACTGCATGAGGTCCCGGGTTCGAATCCCGGGTCGGCCAACAAAAAGAAAATTGGATGTTTCCAATTTTCTAATAAAAAAAATGTTGGTCGGGATTGGAATTGTGCCCGGTTGGCGATAGGCTTGCCACCTATCACATTGTGGGACTTAGTATCTTCGGCTAGTCGTGGGTGCCTTGGTTGTACCTCTGCCTACCTCTTCGGGGATATGGGCGTGAAGATACTTTTAGTAAAAGGCTAAACTAAAAATATCTTTGTGTAGTAATTAATTAGTGCCAATCTACGATAGTGTATCTAGGGAGCTTTTATAACTTCATATGCAGTGATTAAATAATAAAGGAGTACAAGTATTTGAAGTATTTTATTGGCCGTATCCGCTTTAGTGCTGTACCAAGATTCTGAGCTTTGCAAATAAACAGTACAACTATATGCTCAAGGTTAATGCAATAACAATAAACTAGTGAAGTGCAGCGAGAACCGCAAAACCCATCGCTGAGTAAAGCTGTGTTATGCGAAAACTTCGTAAAACACTAACGGCTAACAGAATATAAATAATCTATTAATTTTGATAATATCTGTGGTCTAGCGGTCCACATGTTGGACTTTATGAGGGTTCGATTCCAGGGTCGGCAACAAATAGAAAATGTGTTTTTTCCAATTTTATATTCAATAAAATGTTTCTCGGGATTGGATGTGTGTCCGGTTAGCGATAGGCTTGCCACCTATCATATTGTGGGACTTAGTGTCTTCGGCTAATCGTGGGTGTCCTACTTGTGCCGCTGGCTACTTCTTCGGGACATGGGCGTGAAGATACTTTTTTATTATTTTGATTATTTATTCATTTAGCCTATCGTCAACCGGGCACATGTCCAATGTGCCCGGTTGGTGATAGGCTTGCCACCTATCATATTGTGGGACTTAGTGTCTTCGACTAATCGTGGGTGTCCTACTTGTGCCGCTGGCTACTTCTTCGGGGACATGGGCGTGAAGATACTTTTTTATTATTTTGATTATTTATTCATTTAACAATAACAATCAGTTAAACTACATAGAAGAATCCCAGAGAAGGTTGGTAACGTCGCTTTAACTAATTTGTCATCACAACATCAATGCTCGTCATTTTAGTGTTTTATTATCAAGTATAATAATGTATAGTATCGAGTGTATGATTTCTACAAATTTCAGAAAACGAAAAAAAAAATCAACTCAGAATGAGTCCACATAATAAATAAATTAAACTAAAAATTTCACCGCTGGAGTTGAATCCTCAGTAGCTTAAATGGTAAAAGCATTCGACAGCTTGAGATAAAAGGGAGAGAGTGCAAATCATGTTTAATGATTTTTTTAATTTGTAAAAATAAACCTCAGGTGTGCAAGTGCTAAAATTAAAATAAGTCGTGTGCGATGTTTCTGTTTTTTTGAATGTTTATTATATCTAAAAACAAAAAAAACGCATTTGAAAAACCTTTTTTCCATGCCCTGGCCAGCTTTTTAAAAAGTAGAATTAGTAAAAAAATCACCAAAAGTAACCCAAAGTCTGATAGATCTAGTTTGACTATATTTTAAATAAAATTATTATGTAAAATGTAGCTGTCTTTCTTCGGTATCAAAAGAAAATAAAAACAATTTTAATATTTCTTTAAAATTTAGACTAAAAATACAAAATTTAAATTTAGAACTTATATTTACTATCACCAAGAAGTTGTTTTACGTCAGATTGAGTTCAGTTTCTATGTTTTTTTTTTGTTTTGAGTGAGACGTTAGCATTGAGACGGATATATTACTTTGTGCCAGCATGCGGGTGCATTATATAAAATTATTGTTTTAAAGTTTGCCATAACCACATGGTTGAGACATTCGGTTTTTATAGCGGCACCGTGGTAAATGGTGGTTTCTCATGCGAAAGTTCACCATTGTATTATAATGTTTAAACAGTTCTTGTTTGAAGTTGTTTAATTTGCGCATTCGTATAATTATATTGTTGAAATATAAAAAGAGATTTAGGTATATCTGTGGCGCCCAGTAGTATTCATTCTAGAGGATATTTACATACTAGCATTTTATTTTATTTGCCAAAAATGTACTTATTTAAATTAGCTATTGAGATATTCGAAGTTTTAATAAAACGTTTAAATAAATTAAAAGTTATAATAAAATGTTTCAAATAACCGTTCTTAATACAATTTTGTAACTAACTATAATTTGACTGCTAGGTACTGCTATTAAGTGTAAGGCAGAAGTTCGACGGGTTGGCCAGTCTTAAATCAAAATATTAGGCCAATAACACTAAATTAACGTTTGAAATATCTATAGTGAGTTTTGGGTGTGGAGAGGGGGTTGTGCTAATTCTCATAATTATGTCACTAAAAGTTTTCAAAAATTACCAAAATTACCTCACGTCGTTAATGGACATCCCTTAACCGTTGACCACTATAGCGTACAACAGGCAGTTTAAAATATACAGATTAAATAATTTTGAATGCATGATTAATATTCCCCAACACTTTTAACTTGTCCACGACGGCCGTCGTATAATCTATGTAAGGCAATCGTTTCATATTTCGCCATCTCAAACCGGCCAACAAACCAGTCTGGCATCCGTGGGGTCCAGGCCTTATTTGAACTATCCTTTCGATATGTGCAAACAATGCCAGTGGAGATAACGGAGGGTCTCTTGCTTGCTTTTTGATAAATATTCAAACTTTGTGTTAAATACGATACCTTTGTCTGAACTAAAATAAAACGCTTAAGTTTTATCGTTCATAGTATTAAATGACGGTACCATGACATAAAGTTATAAACTTTATAGTGACTAAGTAAAATAAATATCATTATACTTTTTTATTAATTTTCAAGTATAAAAACAAGTGGCTCAAAAAAGTATTTACTTAAAGTTTGGGCACTTGTAGCTCCAGTGCTCGCTATTATCAGATTTCGTGCTAGAGTGGATGATTTAATACATACATTCATAGATTCAGAGTAGATTAAATACATACATGTTAGATCCTGGTCACAGGTCTACAGATGACGGTTGTGTTTGTCAATCAGGAGAGTTATCTACTTGCGAAAAAAAATATACTTACTGCACGTGTTGTTTTATACCTATACTTCCGAACTATTTTTATAAATGCATCTGTAATTTTGATGAATTTCTGATTCTGATTTCAATGAAATTCGATATATATTTAGTCAAAGACCCTAGTTCAGAGGTTCCCAAACTTATTTCATGTAACGCCCACTTTGAAAATCAGTTGTTTTGTAGCGCCCCCCCCCCTCGTTTTTTTTGTCAATAACCTCAATAACATATTTGTTGCGCCTAGTTTAAAAAAAAAACATTTTTTTCAAGATTTATACCTAGGCTACTTTTTTTGAAAAATCAACACCTAGGTATAGGGCTATAATGAAGGATGAATGTTTGTATGAAATATTGTATGCTAACAAAGTCGCGTGTTAACAGCTAGTTAGTTATATTTTGTTGTTAACATAACTTATTTATCTACTTTGTTAAGATAAATGGGAATATTTTATATTGGTCACAGAGTACAAAGGCACTCTTACTATGTAGTAGTATATAGTTTTCTTTTAAAAGGTACCATCTAACGATCCCAAGGTCAATAACAACTGACATAGACGCACAAAGAGAGATTCTTATTAGGACAAATAAAGAAGAAAAACACGATTCTAATAAAAAAACCTGTTTGAGTTTTTTAGACTAAAAAAAAAACCGTTTTTTTTTTAAATATCAATCCCCTCAGGACTATAATGGAGGATGAAAGTTGGTATGAAAATCTATGCTACGCTGACGAAGTCGCAGGTAAACTGCTAGTATTAAATAAATTTGGACCAAGTACGGTAACGTATCATTCCTATATTCTATAGGAGTTAAGGATGAAAGTGAACCAAGTGGAACCGGTTGTAGCCCCAGGATTTAAACATTTCGAGAGAGCCCCATGATTACAAAGTGCTCCTCCCACTAAATACTCAAGGTAAGTGTTTACATAGTATCGTCTGCATATGTGCAAGTGGTTATCAACCCGTCCGTCCGTTTGCTTTAATAATAAGCGTTAGCTTCGTCGGTGTCACGAATACCAAACAAAGCTTGGGGCTAAACTTTAAGGCAATAGGTAAAACTATTTTTTGTGGTGGTGTGGGTTTAAATAAACATTGTATTTTATTTTTGCTTGGTGAAACTCTATTTGAATAATATTTCATTATATTTGCCCAGTTTTACTTATGATAATAGTCCTAAAGAACTAAGCTCTAGAGGACACCCAAGTCTAGTATATTTGATATTTTCCATCGTCGGCGCTTGGTAAAACTTCCAAATATTCGTATTTTGAAAGAAAAGAAACACTTGTACTGTTTTACTTATCACTTATAATTTATTACTTTGTAACTAGTAGCCTACCGGTTTCGCTTATACAGCATCATCAGGGCTAAAACTTAAACTACTCCAAGTAGGAGTAGTTTAAGTAGGGAGTAGTTTAAGTTTAGCCCTGATGATGCTCCAAGTAGGAGTAGTTTAAGTAGGGAACTAACTAATTACAAAGTAATAAATTATAAGTGATAAGTAAAACAGTACAAGTGTTTCTTTTCTTTAAAAATATGGACCCAAGTCTAGCTCTTTGTTTATTTTAAACTAGAAACTTTGGAAAAAATAATAATTAAGCGCCGTAAAACTGCAACAACCGATTCCAAATATTTCATTAGGTAGGTACATCATCAATGTTGAGGTCGCATTATTAATTTTAACTCAAAAATTACTAGTCGGATCATGTTAAATTTAAAATGGGACCGTCTCGGATAACCTATCTTTCTTAAAAAGTTCCATAAACTCAAACTGAAATTATATTTATTTGTAGATAAAGCATCTTACACTTAAAACAAGTCAATGTTACATAAATAATGTTCTCCATGCACCAACATTTACAAAACATAATAACTTAACAATCATTATCATTTTAACAAAATCGGTTGGCTATTGACGGAGTAATCGCTTAACAAACATACAAAAAGTGAAAAAAAAACATGCAGTCGAATTGAGAATCGCCTCCTTTTTTTGGAAGCGATGTACGTTGAAATAACCGCATTTTCAAAAAATATAACAACCGAACGACACATACCGACATTTTAATATATCAAAAACTACTCGTTTTAACGACATAAAATAATGTCTTAACTGCGACTACTGAAAAATAAGTGTACAAAATCTATTTTCAACTTTTCTTCTTTTTTTTTAAGTAAAGGTATCTTCACGTCCATATCCCCGAAGAGGTAGGCGTACCCACGACTGGCCGAAGAAACTAAGTCCCACAAAGTGACAGGTGGCAAGCCTATCGACAACCGGACACGTATCCAATCCCGAGGAACGTTTTTTTATTAGAAAATTAGAAAAACCCAATTTTCTTTTTGTTGTCCGACCCGGGATTCGAACCCGGGACCTCATGCAATCAAGTCCAACAACTCAACCGCTAGACCACAAAGGCTATTTTTTTCTTTTTTTCTGTTCATGGTTTTTCGGCCATTCTGCGAACCTACGAACAATAAAATCCAATTGAAGTCAATAATAAAACTAACAAGCCAACCGACAAACTGTAGAACACAAAAGGTCCAAGATTCAATTCCTCCAATCAATATAAATTAGATGTGGCCCTAATTGCGATAGCGGAAGGCTGGATGTGAAAGTCTTATCTGGATCTAAATTTATTGCAATCGAGGAACTAGCTACTTAGCCACTTAGTGCGTGTAAATCAACACTCTTGTTCACTAACGAACCCATATCTAGGCTTTTACCGATCACCTGCCTAATTTTTGTCTCGCTTACTCCACTGCTAACAGTAATTACTTGTCACGCTTGCGCTCTTTGAATTGGTGAAGAAATAGAAAAGTGCCAAGATAAAAATAATCCGTCTACCAATATTTTTTAATAAATATATGTTGCTAAATAATAGACTATTGATTTTAAGTGAGAGGTCAATGAAGAACCAAATCTTGGCTATTTTAAAAAATCGTTTTCTTTAATTGAGGGGTCAGTGAACCAGCACACAGCTCTCTTTATGGTAAGACATAACCGTGGCCTACAAACACCATAGATATTACAGGCTCTTAAGTCTAGGTCCTATGAAGAACCAAATCTTCGTCATTTTAGAAAAGCTGAAAGGCGTAGGGTTACTTTGCAGACTTACCTGTTTATGATCCACACCTTAGACCAGAGGTTCCCAAACTTATTTCATAGAGCGCCCACTTTGAAAATCAGTTGTTTTGTAGCGCCCCACCTCGTTTTTTTCTTGTCAATAACCTCAATAACATATTTGTTGCGCCTAGTTTAAAAAAAACATTTTTTTCAAGATTTATACCGCCCCCCTCTAGGCTTCCAGCGCCCACAAGGGGGCGTTATTGCCCACTTTGGGAAAGGCTGCCTTAGACTATAACTCTGTTGCCTACCTAACTCTATTTAAAATGCTAAGAAACTTTTTATGTAAAAAAACTGAAGTTTTGACTTTAGCTTTTGTTTATATTTTGTTTATTATTTGTTTTTACTTTTGTATTAACCAAGGTACCGTGTTTTTGTCAAGATTTGTAATTTTAACAAAAACATATTTATTTATTTATTTATTTAACACTTTATTGCACACAAAAATTAAAATACACAAAATACACGAGAAGTTAAAAATGCACACTCTAACTAAAGAAATTTCTTCCAGCCAACCCAAAAAAAATTAAGCTGTGAAAATAAAAAAATACCTTCCTTTTAGGAAATATACCTACTCAAACAATAAATTTATCAAGATTATCATCAGGTACTTCGTTTTGAATTCTAGTACAGTTAAAAAAATGATCTAATTTCAAGGGAAGCCAGTTCTGTTCAAATGACTCAGTAGTGTAAAATCTCAGTAAAATAATATTGCCGACATGTTTCAAGCAGTTTATATAGAGGTCATTGCTTACATTAAGAGAATAGTTACTTCGAATGATCAGATTAAGCGTAAACTGTCAGTTTTGACAAGTTAATCATGCTGGATGCATTGATGCAGGAAAAATTTGCATGACGGATACATATAGTGACTTAGATCTAAGAGTTATAATCACAACTGGAGCGTAATGTCAGGTCTAGTCTGGTGTTTTGGGATAGTTATTAATGTAGACTTATGAATTGTAGTCTACTAACTAATATTTTGAACTTTATAAAAGACACATGAAAATCATGCATTGATTTTGATATTTCTAATTGTAAAAAAATTAAACTTTGCCTACCTAACTAAACCCAATATTTTTTGTCACTCACTAATTAAAAAACTGAATCCAATTCAATTGAGCTCTACCATCTTCCATTTTATTTTTTTAACAAGAAGTAAACTCTCGTTTCATAATCTACTACCCAAATTGCATCTTTAGTTTAATATTATAAGGATCTTATTGGTTTTCTACAAATTTGTTGTAGTTTGATATAAAACTGTTCATTCTTTTTTTTTACGTACATTCCGCCTATGTGCACCATAGATAATACGATTTTTTTTCAAGATCATTGTTACTAAGTATGCTTCTTTGTATCTTGACAAACAGGAGACATAACAGTAGCTTATACCTCTCCTAAGAACTTGATGTTATTTTAGTTATTCGCTGCCAAATCCTCGAGTCAGCCATAACGTAGCTTTAAACATTTTTACTGTTATGACTATCCGTGGAATTTATGGTATCTTATTTTTAGTTTTGGACATCTGCCAAAGTCAAGTTTAATTAATTTCTATTTGTCATAATCAGTCATATTATGAAGAAGAAGGGTCTAAGAAGATAAAGCAATAGAATTGTTACCAATACTCACCGAGCAAGCTTTTGGCGGCGTCGAGACAACAAACGATATACTAAATTCTTTACGAGTACTTCACTAGTGCACTTTATCTGAACAAAATTACACAAATGCTTGCATAATTTTACTCAATTTGTGCACTGAATTCAATAATTACGAAAAAACTGCGTCCATATCTTCTCCCAAATCAATCAATTCGTAATAAAACAGTTTAGTGGTTTGTGTTGTGTGGAGCTGGATATGTTTGGAGATTTTTGGATTCCGGTACGTCCAATTCATTGATGGCGCACTGTTTTTCCTGTTTTGTCACACCAAATTACGTATACATTTTTTGGAGGGAAAATTGCAAATTCAATAATTTTATTTGGATACATACGATATCTTCTATTCCAAAAGTTGTATTTACTGTTGAAAATTCTATCTAAAAGCGACTTAATATCTCATAACAATAAAAGAAATATTTGTCCGATTGATGCAGCTGTGAAAATATGCCATGTTTTGTTGTTGGTGTTGGGATTTGTTTGTTTATTATTGAATGGGTCACGGTCATATCGTCTGTATCGGGAAGGAGTATATCAATGTTTGCGGTGTCCGGCGGAAGTGGCATCGATAGCGGGTTCAGGTCTGGACAAGTCGCCGGAAGGCCGCTCTCGGAAGCTCTATCAGCGTGTGAACCAGTACTATCAGTAATAAACGTCGCCATTGTATAGCAAATTCATGTTTTGACAAGTTCAAAAGTAATCATAGATTTATCATTTTGAAATGTTGCCAAATTCGAGCTTTAGGAAATTATAGTGACTGTTGTACTTGCAAGTAAGTGAAGAATAAAAGAATCCGCATTTCGCGTGGTCATTGCGTCACTCGTGAACGGATGGACCAATTTAACTATTTTTTTGTTAAGTCGCCTCTGTGGTCTAGCGGTCTAGGTGTCGAACTTGACTCCATGAGGTCCCGGGTTCGATTCCCATGTCGGGATACAAGAAGAAACTTTGGTTTTTTCAATTTTCTAATAAA
Source organism: Calephelis virginiensis (assembly GCA_002245475.1). Lineage (NCBI taxonomy): Eukaryota > Metazoa > Arthropoda > Insecta > Lepidoptera > Riodinidae > Calephelis > Calephelis virginiensis. The sequence goes on along the minus strand of NJDC01001994.1, from coordinate 300,679 downwards.
AAAATGTTGTTCGTTATTGGCTACGTGTTCGATTGACGATAGGCTTACCACCTATCACATTGTGGGACTTAGTGCCTTCGGCTAGTCGTGGGTGCCTGGTTTTACCTCTGCTTACCTCTTCGGGAAATTTGCGTTCAAACATCATCATAGTTTAGATCTATGTCAATTAGCCTAAATCTTCTACTCACTAGGGTAATTATTCATTTCTGGGTGATTTGTATATTTATAGAAATTAATATGTCAGATTTTACTGACATCTCAATAAATACATTAACATTTTCCCAACTAGTACAAGTTGACATTACATTTAAACTAAAAGTTGAAATTTTTTTTACCTGAATCGTTAAAACGTTAGGCAAAATGAAAATAATAAATATTCCATGTAGTCATTGTAGTTTTTAGTCTTTACCATTGAGTTTTTATATGTTGTTAATAATTCCCATGGCGGTTTTATTATCATAAGTGATTTATGAAGGCCGCATTAAAACCTCAGCGAAGAATTTAAACAATGGATAATTAATAATCTTTAAAACAAGCCAAATTGGTGCGTATTTCAATTTTATATTTTGACAATGCCCAGGAGCTATTTAGTTTTTAGTATAATGTATCTTCAAGTCCGTATCCCCGAAGGTAGAGCTACAACTAGGGACCTGCGATTAGCAGAATGTTTTTGGATCCACAACGTGATAAATGAGTAACTTATCGCCAATCGGGCACTTATCTAAATGTCCATGAGTATTGTTTTTATTACCAAATTAAAAGACATATTTTGTGTTGCCCAACTCGTCAACGAACGGAATGGAACCCTGGACCTCATGTGGTCAACACCAACATAGGGCAACTAGACCTCAAAGACGAGGCACTTTTTTAATATACTTACTGAAAGGCCTAGAATTATGTTTCGGTTTTCGGTAAGTATCAAAAACTAGATAGTATTAAGTGTTGCTAGTAAGTATCGCCGTATATCTGAAATTATTTTCATACCTGGAGGCTGATTACGTATCACAGTTGCTAACTCAAAATGGATTAGTGTACATCAAATAGTTCTCAAATGTTTTATATTTGCTATCTCATGTGAACAACAGAAATACAATAGAGATAGCAAACTTAAATGACGTCATTTCACTGAGACACATAATCAGCCCCCAGGACTATAACTTTTTTATACTAAACTTCCGAGTTGTGCTTCAAACACAAGAGCCATAAAGTAATATAGAAGCAGGTAACAAGTCAGAGTGGCCATATACCAACGTGTTGTCCCGTTCAATGAGGATATTGTTTAGTGTTGTAAAACACTCGAGCGGAACTGAGTGGTTTTCCGGTGTTTCTCGTAAGCGAGGCCTTTCAATGTTTTACAACACTAGTTCAGGTCTAGCACCGATCCTTTTCTTCTAATTACATTGTCACCGGTTTGGCAAAGTATTTTGCAAATTTTTGTACACTTTTTCCTTTCATTCTTAAATTATACAGATATTGGTGGTGAACTGAACAAAATAAATTTATTAAGATGCATGCTATCTTTTTCAAATACCGCAGAAACAAAAGAAATGCAACATTTTAGAATATCAGATTAGTCTGGGCATGTCAAATTGTGATTAAAAACATCAACGTTTTCTGAGGAATAGTTTAAACGTCTGTAGAAATGTCATGTTCAGACTAATCTCACAGCCTTTGAAGTGTTTTGTCTCGTTCTATTACTTTTGTTGAAAGAAGATAGCGGTAACTTAAAATAGATTTAGTAAGCCCACAACAAAATTATCACCCTATAAAACGTCATGGCTAGTTTAGGATAAATTGGCTGAAGACAATCTTTAAGCTTATCTTCTCTTAATCGCCTCTGTAGTCTAGCGGTCCGGGTGTTGGACTTGACTGCATGAGGTCCCGGGTTCGAATCCCGGGTCGACCAACAAAAAGAAAATTGTATTTTTCCAATTTTATAATAAAAAATTGTTGGTCGGAATTGGAAATGTGCCCGGTTGGCGATAGGCTTGCCACCTATCACATTGTGGGACTTAGTGTCTTCGGCTAGTCGTGGGTGCCTTGGTTGTACTTCTGCCTACCTCTTCGGGGATATGGGCGTGAAGATACTTTTTTTTATCTTCTCTTACCTCTTCTTCAAGATCTTACATAAAATCGGAATGTCTCTTTGTCTTGCTGTTTTATGCTATTGTATAATTTATGCATTTTGTCATACACCGCTGAAGATAGGTCTACCTCAAACGTCTTTGATTTCTCCGAATTTTCAACAACTGTTTTGAATTTTTTTATGATCTGTTTACAATCAGATTTTCATTTTCCATTTTTAATTTTATACCACTGGCTGACAGTTATTTAAGGTAAGTATTTGTATATCATATACTTTGTTAGTTACTTATATTCTCCCGATTTCAATGCTTAGATCCATGTCATGTATATCTTATATTTAATTATAAATTTATTCATGCTTTTTCAAAATAATACATGCTTCGATAAACGAATTCAAAGTTAATTATACACTATCTTCAGCAATTTTACCGAGCTTAGTATCCAACATGTGGTACACGGTGGATCGGCGGTAATTAACTACATATAAAATTATAATGCTACTGGTCTCAGAGGACCCAATAATTAGTTGAACCCGTGTGAAGTAAATTAAAGGTAAATTTAGATTCGAAAATTCCAAGCAGGGTTTAGATTGTGTTTAATTAAATACAAAACAAATTTGCAACATCTGCTTTATTTGATGATAATTTTGAATTTATATAAAAAAGGTAATTAATATTAGTGAAATAGAAATTAAATTATAAAACAAAACATATTACAAATGTAAAATTAAATTTTATATTTGGTATTTTAGGCTAAATGAAAATTAAACCTTTGCTTATATATCATTTTTGCATGGTAAAAAAATATATCTTTTTTTTTGTTTATCCATTTTCGGTTTTCCGCCAATCCTAATTACATATCTTCAAATTTTTCAAAGAAATTCTAAGTATCATTGGACTACTTCATAACGAGCTACCTATCACAAATCACTAGACAAAAAATGGATATTAATTACAGTCTGTCCGACATAATACCTTACGTTATGCAATTAGCTTCTCCAGTGTCGAAATGCCGCTAGCCAGTTATATTATTAACGTGTCTTATAAACGTATTTGAATACATGAAATGTCTTAACAATTCAAACAGAAAAACTTTCCGATCGGGATACAGACATAGACTTTTTGTAAGTACGAGTTTTGAGGATAAGAGGTCATTTTTATTGATATAACCAATTAGTGAATTTTTGTCCAACCGTATCAGTTATATATAGAACTTGTTCAAATTTTTTATTGTAAGTTACATCAGCGTTTTTTCGGAAACCTCTCATTTGATATTAGGCTAATTTAGCTAATTTTATTGTCTTATTATTTAGTATAATTTTATTTTGACGTAATAAAATAAAAACCTCGGAATATTTTTTATTTCAATTTGAATACTATTTCGCCTATAGAACTTTTTCAAAAAAAGTTTTTGTGCTGGGGTATTTTGCGGGGGAGGGGAGGGGAATTATTTTTTTATAGGAGGGGGAATAAGAATAAGCACTTAATTGTGCTTGGTTTTTTTGTTAATAGGCCTAAGCATTTAAATCGGAAACTAATAAATTATCTTATTAAATATTGTAAAATGTAACATCGTCTAAAGCATCGAATACAGCTAATTTATCAGCAAATGTTTCTATCCAGCAACTAATAGTTACAAAGTTAAGGAGCATTAAAAAGTTAAAAATGAAGACTACTAAATCACAGTAGAACAAACGCCGTTTACCTGCTCGACGGGTCGGGCGCACCCTCGGCTGCGCGGGCGCAGGTGTGCGTCGCACGAACATGCGGCCACGCTCAGTTTCAATCTTATCTTTTGTGATAAAATATTCAATTGTGTTTTTTAAAACAGCTTTACATACCAATATCTCCGGGTTTTTAGACTAGGATTAGGATTATTTGTCGCTCTTTTTTTTGAGAAATACGGATTTTGGATTAAGGGCAATTATATGCATATACATATGTATAATTAAACGTAGTGTGTTCGGCTAGTCGTGGGTGCCCTGGTTGTGCCTCTGCCTACCAATTCGGGGCAATATGGGCGTGAAGATACTTACTTACATATTATACATATAATTACCTTTATTGTTTTTGTATTAATTTTCAACACCATTTACGTTGTTAGCTTGCTTTTTCTCTTCTTGGTACTGAACTAGGTATCTACATTATTCCAATAAATGTTCGCTTGCCTTAAATATTATCTTTATTACTTACTTTAAATCTATTCTCTCGACCTTGAAAAGATCTAAGCTTTAGTTTTTGTCATTTGCAACGAAAATGCAACTTTCAAGTTTTTAAATTCAAAAATGGCGGTCAGAATACTTCCGCTGCGCGCCACGGCAACCGTTCATTCAAACGGGCTGTCATAAAAAAGAGCGGGAGAATTTCGGTCGTTTCCGTTTACTAAGAATTGTGAATCACTTCGCGTGATGCCTAAGTCTTTAAGTTACAGATTATCCTCTGCGGTCACAGTACAGCCACCAATTATGTTAATGCTCTAAAATAAGCTAAAGAAAAGCGATTAACATGTTTTTAAACCTTTTGTATTTTGTTCGTTACATTACTGTGCAGATATTTGTTTTTTATTAAATTGGAATACAAGCAGTCGGATTCCTTGTCGCCCACATATTTAAAATGGTAACCTGAGTCTAAGATGTTGGTTGTCTTTTGTAAATGAGTTTATTAACAATCCTTCACAAACAAAGTCATAGGCTCGTGTAAGAATGGCAACAATAGCAATAAATAGAAATAAGAATTTTTTTCTTATTTCTTTCTTTAGGTTTTGGCCTTCACGTTAGTATTTAGCCATTAGTCAAGTGGAAATTTGCATAAAATTTTATATCAATTTCAATTAATTTTAATTAGTCATCAGTCATAAGTCGTCAGGAAGTCATATCAGGCTCTTGGGTAAAGCGGAAGCCTTTTTACACAAGGTCATGAATGAGATTTGGCGGAAACGAGGAAATACACGATACGCTAATTTCTTAATGATTATTTCATTTTTGCACTTTCACTGAACAAAATTGTACAAAATGCCACCAAAATTGACTAATTTCACTCAATATCAACACGAAATTCAATAATTATGAAAAAACTTCGACCATCTTTTCTCTCGATGGCGCCAAAACTCCGAAATAAGAAATATAAATTCAGACTGAGCAAATGATCAGTTTGGCGCAACATTTATATAAAAAAATAATAAAAATAAGTTTGCCATGTTATTTATTCACCTAAATCATATGACACTAGTTGCCTTAAATCTTAATGCCTTTAGACTTACTTTCAAATTAAACGGGTTATACCTATCTGTCAAGTTTCATGTGTCAATCTAAGTAAACTTCATACAAAATTCGGGTTTGCTATGTATCTATTGAAGTCCCACCTCTTATTACGTAGTATTTATATACTCTGATATGTATATTGTATCAGCGAAATCAATTGTACAAAAACTGTAAACTGTTTAAACTATAGAAATAAAAATTGATATGTTTTAAATAAGTGTTGTATGGATTAAGTAGGTAATAAAATGTAAGATAGATATGTTTAATACATAATTAGTTAGTTATAAGAAAAACAAATTGGAATAAATGTAAACAAACAAGTGAACGAGCAGAAGAGAAGAAAAATCACAAATGATAGAAGATGGAGTAGAAGTTATTTCCCTGTAAAAATAAAATTAAAAAATAGCAAATTAGAATAGATGGGCATCCCACCCATAATATGAATGTATGAGAGAGTAAAAGAAAGAAAAATAATGAAGCATGAAAGTGCGAGAAGAATAACCGATAGAACTGGTATGAAAGAGTCTATAGATATGAAAATCCCTATGATAAACGATAGGGGGACTAGTAAAAAAAAATCATAGGCTCTCGTGCATCAGCTTTCGAGATGCGAATGTGAATAATTATAATAATACCATGATGTCGGCCAAACAGGCAAGTATTTGGTCTATATTCTATAATGGAAGCAGAGTCTAACATGAGAAATTTCAGGGGATGTTGCAACATTATGGAGCTTTTGTTTCTTATGTATTTATTCGAAGTTGTAAAGCTACTGACGTCTTTGCGTTTTCGTTACTTCTTTCTAAATTAATTATATTAAAAAAATGTTTTTACATCAAAACGTTTATGTATATGTCTTCAAAACTTTCATTTGTAACGGCAGTTAAGAAATGCTCATCAAGAGTCTAGACGTATCAATTAAGTCCAAACACGCTTGATGATGCTGGATAATTTAGAAGTTGCTATGACCACTTTCTGTCTTTATTTTCATATAATTTTGCTTATAGTATAACATTGCTTTGTTACTGAATTTAACTTGAAAAGTTTTACACTGGTTTTGACGGTAGAGTAGTCGGTAAAATTACAAGTAAAGTTTTAAAATGACAGGATCAACAAAAAAAGAACACAAATGGTCGAAACGAAACGTTTTTTTAGTGATAAGACTGAGAATAAGCACCCAGTAACTATCTCAAAAATCAAAGCTATGTCAAATGCCTAAAAAATATAATTCCTTTTTTTAAATGGCTAATCTTGCTAACCGCGTGGTTTTTACAACTCCACCGGGCTATATCATAATTACATGAATTGCTAGTAAATGTTTTCTCTCGTGTTGGTCTGGGTTCTTTATGTAGAATAGAACATCAGCTTCTCGGCGTGGTAGCTAGTATAAAAACGTGTATAAGTTGAATATACCAGTTTTGGCGCAACTTTCATATAAAAAAAATAATAATAAGTTTGCTATGTTTTTTATTCGCCCAAATCATATGACACTAGTGACTTTATACGAGTATCTTAATGCCTTTAGACTTACTTTCAAATTATACGGGTTATAATTTTTCAAGTAAACTTCATACAAAATTCGGGTATCTATGGAAGTCCCGCCTCTTATTACGTAGTATTTATATACTATTTGGAATGTACCATCAAAAACTAGAGCACTGGTACTACCGCCTTACCTATTCATGTCGCCATAATGAAAAATATATGTTCTGTTCAAGAGGCTAGGATAGTGAGTAGACTTTTTTATAATATTGGAATGCAAACAAACAGACGAAGTTCCTGATGGTAAGAAATTCACGCCACCAAGAGACATCAAATCTGATAACGGTGCGCTCGGTGATACCAATCCGAGCGAATTGCTAAGCGGCAAATGGTCTGTTCTGCAAAGAAAGCCCGGACCAACACTTGCATATAAAGCCTAACACTTCGGCCGTAGGGCATCTATGGTTTTGACATCTATGGTGTCTACAGGCCACGGTTGTCTCTTACCACTAGGAGAGCAGGAATCTTGTTCGTTGTCTGATTCCATTAAAAAAGCGTCTTTCTTTCTTTAGGTTTTGGCATTCACATTCGTATTTTGCCATTAGTCAAGTAGAAATTTGCATCAAATTTACTAAAATCGGGATTCAATTACAATTATTCATAAGTCATAAGTCGTCAATAAGTCATGTCAGGGTCTCGGGTAAGGCGTAGGCCACATTACTCAAGCTCATATAATGAGATTGGCGGCAACGAGGAAATACACGATACGCTCATTTCTTCATGATTATTTAACTTGTGCACTTTTACTGAACAGAATTGTGCAGAATGCCATCAAAATTGACCAATTTCACTCAATATATACACGAAATACAAAAATTATGAAAAAACTTCGACTATCTTTCCTCTCGATGGCGCCAAAAACTCTGATTAAAAAAGCTTGTTAACAGATTTTTATAACTTTTGTTTGATAAAGTTGGTTTATATTTTAATTATGAAGCTATTGACGAAAGTGTTTTAAATTCAGTTAAAAACTTTTCGGGTAAAGAGCAAACAATTAAATTTTTCTTTAATAACAAAAGTCAAATTATGTGCGACCACTAAATGTCTAACCAACTAGAAGACTAATTTCCTGCGACCTTTAAAATTCTTTTAGACGACAACGCTTTTATTATTCTATCAGTCAAAAGTATTGTTTTGGTATGCCCGAAAAAAAAAATATAATTAAAAAAAAAAATAATAATAAAAAAAAAATAAAATAATGTCTAAAGCTTAGGATAATATATCACTACATAGTATAAAACGATAAGTACATACATACATAGTAGAAAGACGCTTCCCCTGTCCCTGTATGCTTAAATCTTTAAAACTACGCAACGGATTTTGATGCAGTTTTTTTTAATAGATAAAGTGATTGAAGAGAAAGGTTTATGTATATTACAAAACCGTGCGAAGCCGGGGCGGGCCGCTAGTAAATAATAAATAAATAAATATCCCTGTCCAAGTCACACAAATTGAATCTAACCCCAAAGTAAGCAAATTATATGCTTGTGTTAAGGGTGTTACTCAACGATTCTAATACATAAAAATACTTAAATAGATACCAGAATATATTTAATAAGCACCCAGACCAGGAAATGCAGACATCTAATGTACATCACACACATTCCTGCCCCCGTCGGGAATCGAACCCGAACCTCGCGGTTGGTCAGTGTGGTAAGGCGTGTACGCTAGCCACTCGACCAAAGAGGCGGATAAAAATAATCTTAAGCCTTTTTTTAAGTTGGTATCAAAGTCGTGAGTACACTCCCAATATACATTTAAATAAGATATTCAAAGTATAAATTTAGATATAAAATGTCACGCTCGGAAATCCTTTTAAAGTGATTATCTAACTAAAACACTTATATACTGACGTTACTTGTCTTATACTTAATATATGGAGCGTAGAATCGTGGTTTCGGGAGCTTAACTGCTACACCAATAAATTACTGGATATTTTAATTTTTAATTTCTAAGGCGCCTCCACAATGATTGTCCCGGTCGGAGAGACCATCTATCATTATAGAGGTTTCAATACAATTTGGCTTTCTCTTCTTTAGTCACGCAATGGTATCGTTAAAATGTATGTGGAATTGTCTTAAATTTGTGATAGTGACTGCCATATTATTGTGGTAGCTACTAGGTTGTCGTTCGGCTTACCAACTTCTATTGTCTTGTTCCAGTTTGGAGTAGGTTATCATCCAGTAAACTAAATTTAAGAGGTTAAAATCTTTAATTTAGACAGCGCATATCTTTCAATCAGGAAATTCTACTTGTTATTTAATTAATTTGTACCTTGCTGGGACCGGCTAAGACCTTTTATCCATACTGCCACGTCATCTGTATTTTTTTTATTTACAAAAAAACAGTAACGTTGTCCATGAAGTAAAAGAAAAACGGTCTGACGCGCTTTTCACGGTAGTAAGTTCACCTTAGTACGTATCTATTTTAGATCTTTAGATAATATTCCACATTATAATAAACTTGGGTTAAGGTTAAAGGTCCGTTAATAAGCAATTTCGTATCATCAGTAATCCTATATTTCAGTTGTAAAAGAATGACGATTACCAATACCTTTGCCTTTACACAAAAAAAACAAAAGCTATGCGTCACCTAAAATATAATAGAGGTCTATGAATCTTGTTCCAAAACTATTGTCGTGTATTTTGGAGATGTAATCCAAATATTGCCCAGGGCGCTCGTGACTTTACTCTGATCAGCCCAAAGTACAATAATACTTCAACCACTCACTGGTTATATTTCAATTTGGTTGTCTGCAACGGATCTTATTCCATTACCTCTGTCATGAAAGTCGTTCGTGTACTATTTCATATAATGATCACGACGGTCCGTAATGAGGTATTGTGGATACGTTACTCTGGGCGATGTTAAATGACATTTCCTAAGACTTAATATCCATTTTTGAACTCAGTATAGCTTTATAGCCCATTCGAAAAACGATTAGGACGAAACATTTAAATTTAGAACAAATAAGTTTTTTTTTTTTTCAAAGACTAAAGTGTTTAGCTTTTACGTCACGGGACTTTTTTACCAAGTCCTAGATATTTTTCTCACGACCAAAGTACCACAAAATCAAAACGCTCACGTTCTATTTACAGCTATAATTTCAAAGCGCTTATTTTAGATCTCTGAACTTTTGCCCACGGGTAAGCAGGTTAACTTTTAAATAAAAAAACGCAGAATATTCCTTTCCTTATTAAAATACCTTTCTTACTCGACGACAATAAGTTATTACCAAACAAAATTTTATCAGAATCCATTCATTATATAGCGAGTAATCAGAGAATAAATTAACTAACTAAATTTTTGAACGATTGATATGTTCTGTGCATTTTAACTATACGGGTAGGTATATCTTTATATATCCAAATGCCTGTCATCACAGTTATATTCTGGGTGTAGATTTTTTAATTTATATCGATGAGTTTTGTCTTTTACTGTCAATGGATATTTCAAATAAAAGCAGTCAACAGTTTAGTCTGGCTTCTAGAACATTGGTTTCAACAAAAGTGGTAGTGTACGGTAGATAGGACTAAAAATTAATCTACCTTTAAATTAATTTATAACAAATTATGAAACTTATGTTCATAAATAAATAAAATGTTTATTAAAATGTAAATAAGGGCTGTGATTTAAATGTAATTTTTTATAGAAATATGTAACTTTTTAAAATTAACTAAATATTTGCACACCACAATGTGGTAGAATATGTTGTATTCTTAAATATCTTTTTAACACACATATTCCGCAAATAAATAATTTTCATTTCATTTCATTTCATTTCAAAAAAATGGCTTTCATTTCAAAGCAATATTTCCATAAAATTAGCCTGGCTTTTTTTGTTTATCTTCATTTCATTGTTAGTAATGTTCTACTGTATCTATATTTTGGTTTTATTGCAATAAATATTTCTATGCGATTCTAAAAAGACTGAATTTCCGAAATTACTTTTGTACCAATATTTTTTCATTATTTTTGGCTTTGAATTGTTGTTTGCAACACTACAATATAGTTTTCCATTTTGACTTTAAATTGGAATCAATGTTTCAGACAGAATGAAATAATAAGTTTAAATATTTTTAATTTTTAACACTTTAAATACAGAATACCCTAATCATTTTTAAATATCAATATTTTGGATACAGTGAGATTCTCTTGTAAATAATACGCTAATCTAAAAATAACAAAAGTGATAGATTTCTTCAAAATAGCCATAGAATAGCATGTAGAGTTCGTGAACTTAAAGAAACTAATAAAAACAGAGTTCAACACACTCGGCGATATTATATGGCTATCAGAACCGATTCTACAATGGATACGATGTTCAAGACAGATTGTAGATGGCGAATGGGGCATGTATTACACCACAGACAATACACACTAAGATAAACTCTATGCCAAATGCAATAAAACATATTTAGTCTGTATTTGTTTAGTTGTTTTTCAACTATAGTGGGCTATTGGTAGCGGTATATGCCAAGTCTAAAACTCGATTTGGGAATTCTCGAATGATGAATTTGTGAATATCGCGCTTCAATTAAAGTTATTGCCATTTTAAAATGCAATTTATTTTGCTAATTGGGTATTTTATTTATGTGTGAAATTTTTATACGTTGAATAATTTCTTGGTTTGACGTTAATTATTGTCAGAGAAAATAGAATAATTAGTCTTCCTTATCGGATGTAAATATCAAATTAATTAAAAAATAACAACATAGTTGCAAAAATACAAAATCTTGTTAAAAATATTTTTTATTGTAAAGTATAACGTGGCTTCTTTTCGTAAGAGTTTTTAAAATAAAATTTAGATATTTCTAAGGATCATGTCAATCAAATACTATGGTTAATATAAAATTAAAAAAAAAAGCAATTATCGGAAGATATTATCTACCCTGAGCCTTACCGTGATGTTATCCAACATTGTTTCAGTAAGTAATCTTAGTACATAATATTATGTACTTTATAATTTGTGATTATCTACAATCCAATGTATTCACTCAAAATGGTGGCCTTAAGTTTGACATTGAAATTTATTAGCTTTTTCATATTCAGGCTCTGATTCTTGAGCCAGTTTCAGACGGTTGTGAATATGCCTTCCGAAAAAAAGGTAACGGACGAAAATTTGTTTCCATCTCATGATTTATTATTAAAATTGTATCAAATTTATGGTCCAAGTGGATGAAAACCAATGTTTAGAACTGGCTAGAACCCTTATTAGAATATCTGAAACAGAAAAAAATAATTTCAACACATTAGATAAATGAAAATAGGCAGGTTATTATATCAAGAAAGTTCTTAAGTGAAAACTATATTACACCGGACGATGCAGCGAAGGTTCCTCCCACTTCCATTAGCTCGATTTCAATTGGATCATTAGCATTTCCCGCGGGCACTTGGAGTTCATAACTCAGTATCATGTTGAACCTCTATTATTTCTTCTAAACGTACCTAGCTACGTGATGGGAAAGAATGGTAATTATTTTAAACTTATGTTACGTTGAATCTATGTGAAGTTATAAAAGGCTATTTGTTGTTTCTATTTTTTTTTACCTTTCCGCTTCATTGGTCGATACACTTTTACCATCATGGAGTGTCCACAAGCTATGTAATCGTTCCCGAACAGGTAACTGTTTGGTTCTGATATGTTCCTCGTATTTCTAAATGTGAGTTCCACCTATTGTTGACTTAATATGCTTTTTTTTATGTTATTGGAAGGCAAACAAGCAGACGGATTTCCTGATGTTAAGAAATTCACGCCGCCTAGAGACACCAAAGGTGGTAATGGTGCGTTGCCAACCTGAGGCCGCGATGAGGCTTAGATAAAGTTGCTTACCTACTATGTGGTTACACTAATTCGGGCACAATGTCCAGAGAGATTATGTCTAATGTCAAAGTAAAGTTGATACTGGCTTAGGAATGGCTAAAGCATTCCTTTAGCCTGTTTTGAATCTCAGAGACTGAATTGACATTAGCAATTACTTGTTTATTACTCGGCCAATACCAAGCCGATTTTTATGGTACTTTTTAAAAAAAAAAAAACATTTCATTCGTTCATTCCTAGATGGTCCCTTATTATTTTTATCATGATCCGACTAGTGGATTTTGAGTTTTACTTAATAGTGCATAAATTTTTCTCTTATGTTGACGACCTCATCAAGATCATCAAAATGAGTAAAAATGTATGTTATATAAAGTGTAACTCAAAAACTACTAGTATAATGTTGATAAAATTTATGTGTGACCACCTCGAAACCATCTTATGAAAAGAAAATTATCAAATCGTGTATTTAATGAAATAATTGGAGTCAGTTTTTAGTTTGCACTTAATTATTAGTAGCTACAGCTACCTTACTTTTTAGACACCATAACGTCAAAGCTTCTTTGTTTTGGACTTTGAGCCTAGAAGGTAGTGTAGTTTCCTCCTAAAAAGTGCTTAGTATGTCATTTCACTGTCAGTATCTTTGGTATCTTTTACGAGTATTTCGCATTATCATGGAATTCATCAGTTTATTTGTCTCTGTTAAAAATTAATAGTTTATAATATAGTGTGAATTATATGATGCCACGAAGATAGTGTGCTTCACAAGTCAGAACAACCATTACAAGGTAATACAGATATCCCACCGTTTGTTAGCGTCATGACGAATCGGAATGACTATTCTTCGCTGGGATCAATCTTGTACCCGATCGCGGAAATGGATTGAGTTATAAGCTTTTTATTAGCGGCAAAAAGAGACATTTTAACCAACTCCATGTTCTCAGTTCGACTGCCTTTCCTTTTTTTTTGTTTATTGTAACTCGATTTGAAATTATTTTTTAGAAAGATATGTCACAATTTCGAGATGTGACCTATCTTTTTTTATTTATTTCATTAATTTTATTATGATCTAGCTTGTGTTTATACTTAATAGGGCATAATTTATTTCACCCATATTGACGCTCATCATTAAAACTTATGTGGGATTATTTTGGAATCATTTGCTGTCTTTCGAAAAAAGATTTATCAAATTACGACGTGGTAGGTACTTAATTAAATAGTTGGAGTCGGTTATTATACTTCTACTGCGCTTAATTATCCATAATAAAAGTTTTCGAGTTATCGGGATTAAAATAAAATATATGTATACATTTACTCACTGTTGGTTTCAATAACACATACATAAGCTAATACGTTAATATGTTTTTTTGTATCTACTTGTCAAACATGCAATGAAATATTATTTAAGAAAATCAAAACGTTAGACTAGATATTGATTTTAGAGTTTGAAATGTCACAACGTAATGAATTGATAACTTAGTGCAAACAAAGGGTTGTAAATCAACTCTGATTTCATCACTACGTTACTTCAGCAACGACAAAATGAGTAACTACCCATTACCTACCACCACTACCTTTGAATCACGATCTACCTTCGAATCATCAAAATCTATTCATAATTAGCGGACATACATGTGAATTGACAACCTTTTTATTTTTGGAGTTAGTTAAAAGTTAATAAAAATGTTATTAGACACATATCTATACGAGTATGTTGCGGTAGCTTTTAACTTGTACCACCTCGTAAGTCTACTTTGACCGAGCCCATTAATGAGAGAGGTTGCGAAGTAAATCTGGTGATCAACCATTTTATGACTTTATTATTGTAATAAAAAATAGTTTTAAAGAGTTTCATCAGCTTAAATTTATTTTATAAAAAAAAGTATCTTCACGCCCATATCCCCGAAGAGGTAGGCAGAGGTACAACCAAGGCACCCACGACTAGCCGAAGACACTAAGTCCCACAATGTATTTTATAATTAAAATAATACAATATAACAATTAATAATTTGTTGACGTTAAGTTCATACAAATCTAGTCATATAGGTAGGTTCTTAACATATTACAAATGTTTTATTTTTTCTCTTCATGTGAAACTTTTTGACAGTATCTGGACAAAACACCTACAAATTTTCACATAAATTTGATGTTTTATGTATGAGACTACTGGTTTTGGTTAAAAACAAAAAAACATGGCGGTCGTATGATGTCTATTATTCAGGGTTACGTTTTGTTTTTCATAATTTTAATTCTGCAATATTAAAAACAAATCAGGGGTCATTACATGGATTACAAAACAGTATATTATAACCGTAATACTATTATTATGTTTGGTACAATCTAATTTATAGCTTTTTAATAATGCATTTTTACCGTTAACTTCAAAAAGCAACAATGTCTTCGCCTAGTCGTTCCTTGCCTGTATTTCCGTACCTGTAGTTCACATTCTCTTGGAGTTTTGTAAAATGTATCGTATGCGTTACTGTCCCGATGAACAAAGGAAGTAATTAGTGGTTATTTATGGAGCTCCCTTATCTGTGATTGGAGCACGAACGACCGCAGGGCAGGTAGGGCCATCTAATTGTTTGCAAGTTCACCTTTATCTACTAGCTGGAACACTGGATTAGCAGACTGTGGACAATGGGTTTTAATACAATATCTAAACCCATTTATGGACTAAACATTTGATAATGCTGTCACGATCTGTTTTGGTTTAGTTTATTTCCGGATTGCTTAGCATAAAATACGTGGTATTGAACGCGAATGTATGGTTGAATATTTATATGGTACCATAATATTGTGTATAAGTTATCTATAGAAATATACAAGAATGTAAAGATATCTGTGTAGATAAAATGTATTTAACAATCACGTTTTAAATATTTTTCAGTTCTCTTTATATGTATAATAATATGAAGGGCGTATTGACAGTTGTTTTAGTTTTGGACAAGTTAACCAAATTGAATCTAACCTCAAAGTAAGCAAATTCTATGCTTGTGTTATGGTAGCACCCATACAACGTAACAACGATACTATTACATAGAAGTACTTAAATACGTACCAGAATACATTTAATAAACACCCAGACCCGGAAATACAGATATCTAAATGTTCATCACAAAAATGGCTGCCCCCGTTGGGAATCGAACCCGAGCCTCGCGGTTCGTCGATGCAGTTAGGCTAGCGGAGTACGCTAGCCACTCGACCAACGAGGCGGTCAACGAGGTGTTTGGAGTAATGAAAGATTTGAAAATAATAATTATGTCAAAGGACAAAAAATTCAAAGCAGACGACACTGCGCTCGTTCCTAAATACAACAGCTGTTATCGGCCAAACATGGTTCCATACTAATAATGGGTTACTTTTTATTAAGTTCCTCATTCCTAAAGCAATGATTTTGTTTTTATTAAAGTTAGATATTTTTAAGGAACTTTACGCAATATCAATGTTTTAAGTAGATGGTTTAATTCATTCAAAATAGAAAAAAAATTGCAATGAGCGATTTTTTCTTGTACCCTTGTAGACGTATTTGCAGCTGCTGGCCATGGCTTCGCTTGCGTTTTAAAGTTTTTTTTTATTGTTCGCCGGAAATAGCTAAATGATAGTAGATATTATGAAAGTCGTAATGATAAGTTGCTAGTGTGTTTATTCTAGGTTTAGTTTTTAGTTACACCCGTCCATCTGTTTAAGTGGCAATAACCACAAAAACCTAAGAATTGACCTCCGCTAGAAGAAACATTAAAATGAATGATAAGTAGGTATTAATATTTGGGATCTACAATAATCAGAAACTGTATGCGAGATAGTTTTTCGACGACAAGTTTGATCTATGAGAAGTTCATAAGAGAGAAATAAAAAAAAACACTGAAAACATTTACATCAAAAAAGTGTCTACATAAAATTAACATAAATATTAAAACTAACAAAAGCCGAAACACTTGTGACCACGAAATATGAACATGGACATGAAAGTTGAAATGTCTATACATGTACGAAAATAGTTCTGATCATAGTAATAAAACCTAATGAATTGAGATCTAGTAGTCATAACTTAGTGGATACTTTCTTAGTCTAAGAAAAGTAAATAAAAAAAAAATAAAAAAAACAAAAATTAGAAAAATTATCGATTATTCTAAATTTAAAACGAAACAAACACTGATAATAATCGTTCCAATAAAGCCTAATAAAATGAGATCAATGTGGAAGGTCGCAGTAATAATATGAAAACAAGTCGTCACAACGTTACTTCTGTGCATGGTCGAGCGGTTTCAATAATTCCCTAGACCCCTTGTGACGTGCGCGGCAGCTGCAACCAACGTACTATTATCCGTTATCTCTTTCCTTCATTTGGCATTTATCTTACCTCTCTTTTCACACGAACTTGGTCCGATATAATCGATAATTACGTTATTTTACCGTATTTTTTCAAATCAAAAAGTACCGTTGTATGTTGAAATAAATACGCTTGTATGTCTTTATAAGGGATGACTTTAACACTTGATCTTTTTATGTTAAAGTTAAGTAAGATTTGCGTAAGTTTACCAGTATCCTTACTATAAACCGAAACATGACAATGGCAAATAATAACTGAAGGGTCGACTGCATTAACTTCTACTGCACTAGTGGAATATTGCAGTGACTTAATTTCTAGAATATTCTACTGGTGGGAGATTGAAATATCTTTTCCTTGAGCCCGTAATGTGTTAAGGGTCTAATAAGAAATCAAGTCTTAAGAATCAAGACTGAGGTGTGAGTAAAAATACGAAATTAAAGAATAACTAATTGTTCACTCAAAAATATTTGTATGACACGCATTCATGTCTAAGGCTATGGATGTGCAGTTCTAAAAATACTTAGACGTATCAAATAAGCCCAAAATCTGGATGATTTTGGGTATTTCAGGAGTTGGGTACCACTGTGGTAGAATTCTGCCGTCCTTACCTATTCCTGCCGCCATAATAACTTAGTCGTGTTCCGGTGCGGAGGGTAGAAGACGGTTGCCTTACACAATCGGCCTAATATCCCTTCCACAGGACCGCTACGCACCTAAAGTGTCTTTGGGCTAAGATTTTCTGAGTGAAATAAGTAAATATTGGTGAAATTTGTACAATTTTGTTCTGCTAAAGTGCAAAAAAGAATAATCAAAGAAATTAGTGTATCGTGTATATCCTTGTTCCTGCCAAATGAGCTTGAGGTAGGAGGCCACCGCTTTACTCTACCCTGATATGACTTTCTTTGACGACTAAGAACTAATTTTGAATAATTTTGTTAAATTTCAAAGCGACAATGGCAAATGCTAACGCCAATGCCAAAAACGAAAAAAAAAGATATGTCGAACACTAACAGACTATTTTTTATAATAAACAAATGAAGTTAATAGCTTGTAAATGACAAATATCGTTTTTAAAGTTTTAACAGTCTAACAGTTCTCAAGTTTTCACAAGATCGAAAGCAGACTGTGCGAACGGAAACTGGTTCGGAGTTCGACATAATTAATGATAAAATATACACAAAATCAACTGCGGATAATCGTTTCGTCATCGTTAATTAAACAGAGAAGGACGCAACATTCTTGTTTTTTTAATTTGGCGACGGTTTATTGATATTTTTTCGCAATAATTACGTAGATCGATGACACGTATCTGTATTTCTAATTATTTTAATGCGAATTACATGCTAGATTTTTGAATTAGGTACCTAAGTGTTTATTACGGAGTTTGATGTTTAAAATGTCCATCAATAATTATTTATTATTTATAAGGTGTGCAATGAGTTTTGGTGCTATCGTGAATGAATGCGGTCGTAATTTTTCCATTATTATTGAATTTCGTGTTTATATTGAGTGAAATTGGTTAATTTAGGTGGGAACTAGATTAATTTTATTCAGTGAAAGTGCACAAATGAAATAATCATGAAGAAATTAGTGTATCGTCTATTTCCTCGCTGCTGTCAAATCTCCTAGATGTGCATGAGTAACGAAGCCACCGCTTTACTCAAGACCCTGACCTGACATGACTTTGTACATAGTGACTAATGACTGTATATTGTATAAGAATTTGAAGAAGAACTTGACATTGGCAAATTAGTCGTGAAAAACGATCGAAAGCCATATTTATAAAAGAAGAAGAAAAAGGTGTGCAATTAAAATAATTTGAATAATAAGATAAAAAGTTAAACTTTCATTTTGAGTTTTGGCGCCATCGAGAGAAAAGATGGTCGAAGTTTTTTCATAATTATTGAATTTCGTGTTAATATTGAGTGAAATTAGTCAATTTTGGTGGCATTTTGTAGAATTTTGTTCAGTAAAAGTGCACAAATGAAATAATCATAAAGAAATTAGCGTATCGTATATTTTCTCGTTGCCGCCAAATCTCGTTATATGAGCTTGTGTAAAAAGGCCACCGTTTTACCCAAGAGCCTGACATGACTTACTGACGACTTATGACTGATGACTAATTAAAATTAATTGAAATTGATATAAAATTTGATGCAAATTACTACTTGACTAATGGCTAAATACTAACGTGAAGGCCAAAACCTAAAGAAAGAAGAAGAACTTTTTTTTATTTATTATTTATTGGATTAGATGGATTCTAACAAATGTCAAAATTATAGTAATGTACTTTTTCAAGTTTAAATTGGAGTGTTAACTGTTCATTTTAGTTAGTTAATTAGTTAACTTATATCAAAATTTGTTGACTCTTTAGCTATGTTTTGTAAAAGCAGCTAAAGTTTATATCTGAATTTTTTGAAGCAACCTAGAGAAATATTACATATTTATTTTACAATCTCCTGTATAGTTTATTAAATAGCTGTAATGTACAAAACTTTTTTTTAATTTGTTACTTGTAATTCCTGAATATTTTAAACTTGAAATTTGTTAAATTAAGAACGTGTTTGGTAAAAATTTGAGACAAAAACCGAATTTTGAGTTATTCCTTGTTAAGCCACGTGTTCTTCGCTTTTCCCAAAGGCGCGTGTTTTTATGCGCATTGTTCGTTTTTTAATACATGTTTTACTACACATCAAAAATAAACTGAGGGGCGGTAATCAGATCGGCAATCTTATACAAAAGCCAAAAAAACATTCACTGCATTGTGATACCGAAATCGGTCAGCTGCTTTCTTTATGACAGTAAGGAAAGATTGTTTGGTCTAGTATTATTTTTAAATGAAGAAATATTTTTTCTGTTTTACTTATCACTTACAATTTATTATTTTGTAAATAGCCTACCGGTTTGGCTTATACAGCATCATCAGGGCTAAAACTTAAACTACCTACTTGGAAATTTTACCAAGCGCCGACAATGGAAAATGTCAAATATGGTTAAATATTGTTTATCACTTAATATTGTCAACGTTAATTATTACATTTGAACAGATAAGCTAGACTAAAATGTTCTCTTAATTAATTAAATTCAGACACATCTCTAAACAAAGTTCAAACGTTCTTAAAACAATAACAAATACCTAGCTTTCTTCTAATATGGCACCGTGAGGCGAGTTTGCCCAAAAAATCGTAAGGATAAACTGCCAAATTCAAGGAATATATTTAAGAAACCTAAACAAACCAGATATGTAAATGTTTTCTATCTAATTAATAAAACGTCCGTAGTTACATATTTCAATAACATTCAAACCTTTCAATTATGGTGGAAACTGGTAACGACTATCAATACCCAATATCTACTATTCAACGGAAATTGGAACTTATTATTTATCAACGGACATAAATGTCTATTAAAACTATAAGTCTTGTAGAGAATAAAAATGTTAATTAGTTATTTCCCAAATTGTTTCTGGGACCGTTAACATTCTGACACAAACGAGAAATCTACGTTCGAACTTTGAACTGAAATTGATAAGAAATTTAAATTTGGAATGATTAAATATCGAAATTACTTTTACATATTCAATAACACCTATAATTTAAAATCTAATTTTTGAAATTAGAATATCTAATGTGGAATATTATAGATTCCAAATTTAAAATTAGCTTTTGCTTTGGTTTGTGTTGTAAGTATTTTTCCAAGATTACTCTGTAATATGATTTATTTTTGGTAATTGTTTAACTAGCTATTGACCAGTTTCTCTTTAATATTATATATGCCATATTAATGTAAGTAATTAGCTTTCACCAAAATAAATTACTGGACAAAGTTATAAATAAGGCGCCAGCGCTTAGAAGTC
Organism: Calephelis virginiensis; assembly: GCA_002245475.1. Classification (NCBI taxonomy): domain Eukaryota; kingdom Metazoa; phylum Arthropoda; class Insecta; order Lepidoptera; family Riodinidae; genus Calephelis; species Calephelis virginiensis. Next base: position 279,786 of record NJDC01001994.1, on the reverse strand, counting down.
TAGCCGAGGCCTTTAATATTTGTTTGCAGTTTAACAAATAGGTACAGTAGTACTATTTAAATTATGCGCTTCGGGTATATTCTTCAAGCTTCGAAAATCTGAATTTATTTTAAAGATTATGCGCTTGAGCTTTACACTTTTAAGTCTTTTCACACTTTATGCTTTTATTTTTAAACTGACTGACCTAATCTAAATTTAAGCGAAATGATTAATTGTGTATAATAACAACTCTTAGATATCTTTAAAATACATTTGGATTTCCGAAGCTTGACGCATATAGCCGAAGCGCATAATTTAAATAGTACTACTGTACTATGCTCTCTAGGTGCTGTAGGGATGTGCAATGGAGTTAACTTTTTAAAAAGTGTATCTTAGAAACGGCCAGCAACATATTTTGGTCTAAGATAAGTTACGTTTAAAAACCATATCAAACAATTATTGCCTTTCTAAATTATTATCATTATCCGAAATCAATACTTGAGTTTTCCGTCCAGGAGGTAGGTTACTAGAGATACGTGATCGTCTCAAAATCCTTTCTTCCCAGACATATTTATGGTTAATATGAAATTTATGTGGCGTCCCATGACACTAATCATCGCCCCATGCTGGCTGGAAAATGGTTCCTCTCTAATAACTGGATTTTACGGGAATCTAATCAAATACTGCTTGTTTTGTATAAATCAATATTAATGAGGTTTTAAAACGATTAATGTGGATGCAGGTGACTTATAAATAATGATAGCTCTTATATTTTTCGTGTGATGTCAACAATTCCGGTAAGTATATATTTTTTGTGATGGAATTCACGATTTTTTAAAAAATTTTTTTTCTGTAAATTTTAAAGAAAAAAAAGAAAAAATCCACCACGGGACTTGAATCCTCAGTAGCTCAATTGGTTAGAGCATTCGTCGGCTTGAGATGAAAGGTTACAGGTTCAAATCCTGTCTGAGGCGAATTTTTTTCTTTCTTTAAAATTTATAGAAAATTTATCCCAAGCACAGGGCAAGGGCTAAAATAAAAATACGTTGCGAGAAACGAAAGTTATGGCCATTCTAAAATGTGAATTTCATCTGTAATGATGAACTCATTTGGTGGGTACTCAGAATTGTGTATCTATAGGACATAACTACCCGAGTTAACGGGTTAGAAAGGAATTAAAAATTTCGCCACGGGACTTGAATCCTCAGTAGCTCAACACGAATGCTCTAACCAGAGCATTCGTCGGCTTGAGACGAAACGTTACAGGTTCAAATCCTGTCTGAGGCGAAATTATTTCTTTCTTTAAAATTTATAGAAAATTTATCCCAAGCACAGGGCAAGTGCTAAAATAAATTTTTTTTTGTTCAGCAAAAAGGTTGACAGCATGTTTGATATTTTTTATGGTATAGGTAACATTGTGTTCTAAATTTATAAGTTTTTGTTTTTTCTAGAATAACTATACTAGTATCGTGCGTAAACAGTTATGTTTATCATAAACTAGAGGCCCGCCCCGGCGTCGCACGGTTATGAAATATACATATAAATCTTCCACTAACATCACTTTATCTTTTACAAAAACCGTATCAAAATCCGTTGCGCAGTTTTAAAGATTAAAATATAACAAGGGACATAGGAAGCGACTTTGTTTTATACTATGTAGTGATTATTAATATATAGTTGGTATAATATACTTTCCTCTGTATGTCCCTATAAATGCTTAGATCTTTAAAACTACGCAACGGATTTTAATGCGGTTATCGTGATAGGTGTAGTTATTCAAGAGCAAGGTTTACATGTACGCACACAAGTGTGAATCTTGGACAAGCTGACAGTAATAATTATGTTTTTCTATATACATTCTTCCTGAACATACAGTTTGTAAGTGTGACAATCAAAAGTAGTGATAAGAGTAAGGAAGATTTCAGGTTTGCACAGAAAAATGTAGTTACTTCTTCAACTGACTGTTTTACATTAAAACCTTTTCTTCGGAGTGTGTACCACATACATATTTAAATGTAAGTATGTAGTATTCTTTGGGATTTATTAATATAAAATCATGATTAATTCCTTATGTTAAAACCCGCCGTTTAGTCATTTGTCTAGGTTTTAAGTGCTATAAACTTGAACCATAGCTAAGTAAATCATATGCGAGCCATCCCTGTTGTTATTGAGTGAAATATTGTTGCATGTGTTATTAACACATGGTAAACGCCAGATGGCGCGCACTTGATCATGATTTAACGGCTTTGGTGGGAAACGTTTTAAAGAATTCGAGGGCAATGGCAAGGAGTAGAAATGTTGACATCATCCAATATCCTATGTGTTAAATAAAGTGGTTTATGTATTGATGGCTGGGTTGAGTTTATCGTCTTCGAAACAAGAGAAGGTTGTACATTGTATGCTCGAGTCCTATATATTTATTCTATAGTTTTTTTATTTGAAAGGGCATGCTGATGAAGCGGCCTCATTATCGAAAAATTGGATCTGTTGATGGAGTCCAAAAAAAATCAAAACTAAATTTTTTGTAAAAAAATTTATTTTTACCCAAAAAATAAAATTTTTATACACAGAAAATGAAAATGTTCACTGAGTTTTTATTTTTGTATTGACTTAGCATCATTAAAAATATTTTTATTATTGAAATTGATGTTGACTTTTGCAGTTTTACTGCGTCCAAGAAAGAGAATGTTCTTAGGAACTAACGTTTTTAATTTGATGTCTATATTTCTGTGGTTTTATTAAATTTGTACAAATAAAAAATAATTAAATAAATGTCCGATCTTTATTTAAATGTTAGTCAACGCGGGCATGGTAAATTCTCTTTGTAATGCAGCGCAAGAAAGAAGTCCACTAGTTTTCTACTAATATTCAAATTATAAATTCGCCAATTTATTTGACCATTGAAGGCTGTGGATAACGTAATGAAAGCATTATTTTCCCAATACGATCTATTATTTTATATATTATATTCAGACTTGGCGAATAAGTAATCGTACCTGCAGTCAATAGAAATTCTTTTTTTAAAATAGCATTTTCGGAGAATCAAAATTAGTGTGTTTTTAAAGCAAGAGCGAAGAGGCTGCTTTTAGTTTATACTAAACTTTTTTATTTATATTTGATATATTAGTTTTAGTGTTTAATAGTTTAAGTTTTAGTCCTGGTGATGCTTTGCCGTGTTGGTCCGGGCTCCTTTGTAGAATAGACCATCTACTTTCCTTGCCAGGTAGCTCGTAAAAGGCGAGCATAGGCTCACCGTCACCAACACCGTGACATCTGACTAGGTGGTAGAGTTTAGTAGTGACTCGCCCGGATTGGTACCACCATCCTACCTATTCCTGCCGCCATAACGTCATGACGTGTTCCGGTTCGGGGGGTAAGGTAGCCGGTAAACTTACTTTTGCTCGAGGCCTAACATCCCGGCCTCAGGTTGGCAACGCATCATTACCACCCTTGGTGTCTCTAGGCGGCGTGAATTTCTTGATATCAGGAAATCCGTCTGCTTGTTTGCCTTCCAATATATAAAAAAAAAAGAAACCGGTAGCCTATTTAAGTAATAAAATATAAGTGATACGTTAAACAGTATATGTGTTTCTTCATTTGAAAATATGATTTTTTTTATTTAATACACTTCTTCCATCTTTGCACTCAACTTGTAAGTTATAATAACTAATCACTACATAGTATAAAACAAAGTCGCTTCCTCTGTCCTTATGTCCTTTGTCTGCTTAAATCTTTAAAACTACGCAACGGATTTTGATGCGATTTTTTTAAATAATAAAGTGATTCAAGAGGAAGGTTTTTATGTATATTCCATAACCGTGCGAAGCCAGGGCGGCCCGCTAATACTATATAAGCTAAGTTATAAAAACTAACATTACACCCATGAAAAAGATCTACACATAGACTACATTACATACCTACATCAAACAACAAATTAGCTTTCTAAAGTTTCGTCCAAGAAACCGTCAAGGCGTGTTCAAATGTTCATGTCTCTTATGGTAACTAGCCTTATTATTTGCTGATAATTACCATTATTCACCTCCAGCCGCTGGACTAATTGCGATCTGATGGACGACAACTCGCTCTGTGAGAACCACCGATCAGGTTCATTCGCAATCTAAATACTTATCGTTCACTACATTATAATATGTTCAAGTCCACTTTTAGTTTTTGTTATATTGGTTTATTTATCTATAACATTCTAGTATTTTACATACATACATACATACATATCTTCACGCCAAGTCCCTTACGGGGTAGGCAGAGAGTATCGAGTGCCAGACCTCACGATCCTGACAAACCTGTCTTGCTTCCTTCACATTCATAACCCTTTTCATACAAACACGCCGGTTGACTCTTGACACCACCCTCGGATAATATCCGATTGATATGATCGTGAAATGTCAGCCTTGGTCTCCCCGGGTACCTACATCCATCCACATTCGCATTGTATATATCGACTTTGTCAATCTTTCATCTGTCATTCTTTCCACATGACCGAACCAGCGGAGCATGCCCTTTCGCATTTTAACACCAACACTTTCTTTCAATCCCACTCTTACTCGGATCTAGTATTTTAATGACTCAATTTCTCTGTGTGATACTAGAAATTATTGTTTTTGTCATCGAGTTATATGTACACTTGTACAAGTGATATAACTCTATGGTTTTTGTAAAGATTTGACACTTGTGTTAGTCCAGTACAGTCAAGTACAGACCAATAAAAAAGTACTTTTTAAGGTCTGAGTAGTCAAGTTGAAATGCGCATCAAGTCACCTAATGTAACAAAATTGGGTTTAAATTATTCAAAATTAGTCATACGTCGTAAAAGAAAGTCATGTCAGGGTGTTAAGTGAAGCGGTGGTCTCATTACTCAAGCTCATTTAAAGAGATTTGGCGGCAACGAGGAAATATACTATGGTACTAATTTTTTCATGATTATTTCATTTGTGCACTTTCATTGAACAAAATTGTACAAAATGCCACCAAAATTAACTAATTTCACTCAACATAAACACGAAATTCAATAATTACGAAAAACTACGACTGTCTTTTTTTCTCGTTGGCGCCAAAACTCCGTTGACATTTCATATACCACCCGCTAGTGTGGGGACGTAGTTCTAGTGATGCACGTAATTCATAGCCGAATATTTTCTATCTTTAAAACTTCGTCTAACAGTAGATTTATCCATTATTATTCTTGTCATCTTAATATAGTCCAAAAGATGATTAATTCACATTTGAGATATTATTTGTGTAGAATTGAGTCATGTCACCATCGAGGTCACGGGAATAGAACCTTGCACTGTATAAAATATAGTAATTTGTCAACGTACGGCTACAAACAAAGAAAACTTGGTGTCATTATCTGGCGAAGGTCGGTTGACACTGATCTGCCATTATTATCTGCTGTTACTTTATTAGTATAATAACGTGTTATTAAATTGTATTAACCTTAATAGTGTGTGGTTTTTGTCTAATGACCGCTGATGACGTGTGTATTGTGCCAACCTACTGTCTTAATTATATTACAAATTAAAAAACTGTTCGTTACTTTTAAAAAAATAGCATCGATTAATTAGGTTTGAACTTAGAAACTATTTATGAAACTCTTGTTTCTTTTATTAAAAGATAGTCAATTTTCAATTCGCCTGTTGTTTTCTTTGGACATTATTATCCCAATATATAATATATCTAAGTATCTGGACTTATTGTGGAACATTGTAAAGTACATATTACATATTTTCTATTTCAGAACAGTAAAACTAAAAAACAGATTGCAGAAATGGTTTTGAACCATATATTTTTTAAAATTTCTATTCATTTGTAAATTTTTGTGCATGATAGTATATAATGGCTGTTTAGATATTATTTCATTGGTGTCCAACTAAGAATAAAATCCACCAAAATTGAACAACTAAGATCAAAGTAATTGTAAATTTACTGAACTACCAAAATAAACTCGGAAAATACAAATAAGATTTTTTAAATCTTGTCTTCTTTGAGGACTAAAATTTCACTATGAAAGTCTTTTAAATATTAATAAACCAAAGAAAATTTATGTTATTATAGGTACGAAACCGCAAGTAATAACTAGTTACTAAATACGAGTATATAAGTATTCTCAACTACACTGAATTCTGACAATGGTACATTCATTAATGGTAATATCAATCTTAATTTCGACATATTTTTCCTATCCCATAAACTGAGTCTATAAATGAATAGACACGCTTTGTACAGGTACAAGATTAATAGTTCTATTCTAGATTGGATTTATGCGCAACTCCTAATAGCTCCTATTAAAGATCTATAATAGGAATTACGCTTTGGGCTCGCTCTCTGACATCCGCCTGCATTCATGCGTCGATTCTTCCCTTCAGCTCGACAATGCGATACGACTTCGATCGCAACTTTATGAGATGAGGTCGCGTTGTAATTCATAGACGTGATATTGTTTAAGCAAAGATATTTAATTGGAGATTAGCCTCATGATCGCCTCCTTGGCCCTTGGTTTAGCATACAGGGGTATTTCTGTGATAAACTGTGAAAACATAATTATAAAAAAGTTGTATTAAGTATAATATACACTATTTACAACTCAACCATGGCTGAATCGATTTGGCTAAAAATTTACAATGAGGTAGCTTAGAACCTAGAGACGGACATATTATAATGTTTAATCCCATACGACTGTAAGTAAAATAGGAAAAACATTTTAATTTTTCCCATGCAAACAAAATGGATGGAACGAAGTTCGCCGGAGCAGCTAGTTAACAATAATCAGTTTAGGGGTTAGATAAATTTTCGAGATAGTTAAATTTGTGTTGCGATAGTCTATTTTTTACTATTTTTACAGTTTATATTAATTCTGTTACATTTAATCTTAATAATAAACTTACATTAAAGCACCTACTCCTTGGATTAAGTTTACATTATGTTCTATGCTGTACTGTAATAGACTTAATGTCAATTTAAACAGAGTGTTTTGGTCTGTGTTTATATTAAGACGATTAACCTACAAAAAGTAATTTATTATGGCCCAATCATTTTAACCCAATTAATCTTTCGTCAATATCTTAAGATAAATTTTAACAAATGCATTTAAAACTCGATACGCCCACGTCTGCACCGGTAAATATTTATATATGTATAAACTTATCGTATCTGTATTCGGCTGTCCCCGTTACATATCAATTACGTCGTCTCGTGTATGTCAATCTTTAATCATGACAACTTCCCTACTTTCTGAGCAACGCTTTGGAAATGTAACATACAGTGTTTCTTTGTTATTATAGGGAATGATGCTTGTGGATTATAAAAAGGGGTGTTGGGTTAAGGTTAATGATGGTAATTAGCCTTTCATTAACTTATCCAAGATTAGTGAAAAGAGTTACTTCAGATCAGTTGCCAGGCAACCACTGCTATTTCTTAGTAATTAACAAAAATATCGTAACAACTAACCTCTGGTAAGTTACAAAACTGTTTTCTAAATTTAATAAAGGGACACGCTATTTATGCTTAGTATAAAAAGTATTAAGATCACGTTTAGTTTTTTCTATATGTACATCTAATAATTAGATAATTCCGCACAAATGACAAAAGTAAATTTGACCCTAAATAAAATTTTTTTTTTGGCTTGAGTTTCGGGTGTCGGTCAACGATACTTCACAGAATTACTTAAATAAATGGCGGAATTAAATATAATAAACAGCCAGACCCAGAAACACAGACAGTTGAGTTACTTAAGATTATATCTCGGTTTAATGTAAATTGGAATCGGGTATGTCATGTTATCTGCTTTTGAAAATAGTAAGTACTAGCGGATTTTTACTACAAAACAATCATCTAATATGAAATAGTAATGTATTGTTCATTATTAAGTAAATGTTAATTAATCGCTATCATTGTCACTCACAAACATATCCCATTCCAATTTCCAATCGAGATTCAAGAGTAACCCTACAAAGAGATGACTTTTCGTCGTATGAATTATATTCCCAAGTTCTATCAAAGAGTATATAAATACTACGTAATAAAAGGCGGGACTTCCATAGATACATAGCAAACCCGAATTTGTATGAAGTTTAGCTTAAGTGACACAAGAAACTTGACAGATAGGTATAACCCGTTTAATTTGAAAGTAAGTCTAAAGGCATTTAGATTTAAGCCAACTAGTGTCTTAGGATTTGAGTGAATAAAAAACAGCAAACTTTTTTTTTAAATATAAATGTTGCGCCGAACTGAGTTCTACTATCAAGTATGTAGGGTTACTCTTGAATCTCGATATCATGCGAATTTAAAATTGTAATCGAATATGTCATTTTAGGTACTTTTGAACTTAGTAACGGATTATTAATATTAGTTACAAATAAATTCAACGAGTCCGATAAAATCATGCAGTGTTTACCATAAACTTAACGTTAATAATTCGCCAGTTTTGTATTCAAGAGTACCTTAAATGACATATTCGATTCCAATTTTCAATATTGCTTGAATCGAGTTTCAAGAGTAACCCTACTGGTGTCACCGGTTCATTAGACAAGCATTACTCACAGTCGAGGTGTAAATTACTGGGCTAATTTAAGAAACCCACGCTCTGGACTCGCCGTTGCAACATTTGTATGTGTAATGACAACCTGGAATATCTTGGCTGCACGAAGGTCATACATTATACTATGATTATAATAATTTGACAAACGGTATCTTTAAGTAATTTTTATGTTAAAGTTATCACGAATGTTAAACGGAAGACCTTTTCCAATTTGAGGGTTATTTGTCTCTTTTATTAAGTTTTTTTGAAACAACCACTTAGGTTTCCCAAAACCCTCCAAACTTGTTCATGTTAACAGTTAGCAGTGAAGTTATGGATGCAGGAAAACTGAATGGTACCAATTCGTCGAGATTGCTCCAAGTCTAACAGCTGACAGCTAGAGCCGCACCATTCTATTGGTAGGTTAAAGGTTGTTTTTACTCCACTATAAAAAAGGTCGAGGTTTTCAGTTTGACAGTTTTTTTTGTATATTTGTTACTTGATTTTCCGGCAAAACGCATTTTATGGTTCTATTTTAGAAACATGAATTCCGAGGTGGTCCCATATTATTTTTATCCTTATCCGACCATGGTTTTTGAGTTGTACTTAATAATGCATAAATCATTGCATGCATCGTAAATGCATCAGAAGTACTAGTAGGATATTGTAAAAACACACTTGGGACCATTTCGGAACCATTTGCTATCTTTCGAAAAAATAATGACCAAATCGCGACGTAGTACCTAATGAAATAGCTGAAGTCGGGTTTTGCAGTGTTATTGGGCTTCATTAATTATATGTATAGAAGAAAAAGTAAAGAAGCAAATGGGTCACATGATGGTAAATTATCACTGCTGCCAGAAGTGTTACAGATGCTGAATGAATGCATGTTTTTCTAGAGTATGCTTTTTTATAATGAGGAAAGCAAACAATCACGCGGTTCTTCTAATAGTAAGAGATAACCGTGGCCTTAGTCACCATGAATGCTCAAGGTGCGCCGCTGTTCTGTGGTTGGGATGCAAAGCCTATTTTTATTTTATTTTCTTGAAATGTCTAATATGGTACTAACCGCGAGGTTTTTACAACTTCACCGGACTTTTTGGGCCGAGCAGAGTGCTCAGCCCGAAACATCATTATTGAAATGGATTAGACTGTTCCCTACAAATCCAGCAACAAGGGCTGTCTCTCGGGAGACCGTACCTCGACTTGGTGGCAAGGCCTATTGTATATAAGTGTACCGGCTACCCTACTCGCTAGACCGGAACATGCGTGATTTTTTCGTAACGTCCTATCGCCAGTAAATATATTCAAAATATGATTGTTTAATATTAAACGTCCGATTGCCTTTTTACTCTGGGCAATATCAAGAATATTAGCATTTAATTTACAAAGAAATATTTTCCACCATATCTATGTATATCGCATAAAGTTTTCGATCTCGTCCGCTATCCGTTTAAGAAACCACATTAAATATTACAATATTCTAACGATTGAAATCTGCTTTGCATAAGATAAGTGGAGTAGTTTACTTCTAGGGCCAGGATCATATTACAGTGATAACTTTCGGATTTATTGGAAAATACTGGCCTTGTAGCTACAAATATATGGAAAGTAACGTTATTTCTTACTGGAAATGCATTTCAACCCAGTATTTTTGAATAATCTTGCTACATTATAGTATTTAAATGTTATCTGCATAGGCATAGTCATATTTTAAGCCATACATTCACGTTCCTGGGTTAACATACTTTGTAAATGACACTAGTACTTTTCCACCATATACTTTATTTTCTGCTGGCTTAGCCGGTTGGTTTAAGTGTAATATTAAGTGTATATATTGTATTCTAGAAAAATACAACTTTATTAGAAGCTAGCTCAGAGTTAAATATTTAACGGAGCAATGTGCAAGTGACCCTAACTTTAGTCAAATATTTAACTTATGGTTTTACGATTACAAATTAGAGATTATAATAAAATGTGATGGTGCTCGAGGGAGAAAACTGTCAAGAACTCAATTCATAATAAATGGTTGTAAACTTTAACCGTCCACCTACACTTTATATTCCGTTGACAAAAAATATTTTAAGACATGAGAATTTTCAATCTGTATCTGTCTTATTGCATATTTTGTCTATTTTCCAATTTATTTTTACTTAGTAACTGTATTCGAAGTGTTAGATGCCTATATTTACTAATTTATTTATTTATTTTATATCCCCATATCCCCGAAGCAGTAGACAGAGGCACAACCAGGACACTAAGTCCCACAATGTGATAGGTGGCAAGCCTATCACCAACCGGGCACATATCCAATCCCGAGCGAAGTATTTTTGTAATAGAAAATTGGAAAAACCATGTTTTCTTTTTGATGCCCGTCCCGGTAATTGAACTCGGGACCTCAAGAAGTCAAGTCCGACGCCAGACCACTAGCCCATAGAGGCGACATATTCAGTCAAATTCAGACAAATTATTCTACTAATTCAGTCAGTCATAACTATATGATGTATGTGCAGTAATGTCTTGTACTTTGCTAGAGAGTAGGGTAGAGTTGAACATTTGGCTCTATCCTGACTGATAGAGATTCTCCGGTAACATCTATAGTATCTAGACAAAGGTTGTCTCTTACCATCCAAAGAGCTGCCTTGCTCACTGTCTAAAAATAACTTAAGTAATATCTAAACTTGTGTGCAACAAAGTTTATCTCTGCAACAATCTCTAATGTAAGAGAAATTAAAAATAACCGAGTTGTATCGATTTCTATCTCCCTTAAAGGTCGCTTTTTTGTGGACAAATTAATATCAGCTTTCATTGTGTTAATTCCTAGACGCGGTCTGCCCTTTTAAGGTTGTGTCACGAGAGTGATTTCACTCGACCATTACATTTCATAATTATTGACAAGTGTCCCAACGGACCTCGTTCCCGCCGAATGCGATGTGAAATATTTGCTATCTTCATTTTTCAAATGTTTTTGTGGTTACTCTGCTATTCTGGGCTGAGACAAATCTAAAAACTTAATATTCAAACTGGCCTGAAACTCGAGGTACGCTAAAGCTTTTAAAGTTATACTTCTTTAGGCGCGTTATAAAAAAAAAGGATTAAAATTTTTAGATGCGCGCACATCTGTAACACCAATTTCAATCTTAAAATATATATATATATATATACAAGGTAAGGAAAGGTAATCAATCAAGTGTATAAAGATTAAAGATACAAATCTTGTTGGCTTCCTCCCCATATTCCTTGTCATACAATGTCACCTAATTCATTAAACGCTCCAAAAAGTTTTCGCATGCACTTTAAATCGGCAATGCTGATACGAAATCTTCAACTGGTTTTGACGACTTTTTGGGACACGTTCTTTCCGTACGTTGATTTTGATTGGAACTTGAATTTACATCACTGAATTTCTACATGATTCAGATTGTATGGAACTGGTTTTCGTAATCTGCATTGGTATAGTTATTGGCGTAGACGGATATATAAAACGAGATTTTTTTTATGTTATAGAAATACAGGCAAGTAGACGGATTATATAATTTAAGCACAATATTATAATGAAAAACCGACTCAAATTTCATCGCGATTAGGTCAGCCTCATTTCTAAAGGTAGGTCACCATTCCGAAGTGGTCCCCTATTAATTTGACACAGATCGGACCAGTAGTTTGTGAGTTATATTTAAAAATGCATACATTTTTATATACCTCTACGAAGCGGACATCGTCGATAGAATCATGAGCTTTCCAAAAAGAACTACCGAAATGTGACCAAAAGAACTGCTAAGGTTAATATGCCACGATCAGATCGCTCGGATACTGTGTGTGTCAAGAGTTTCCGAAACCGGCTTGTTTATATGATAATGGTAATTAAAGAATGTGAAGGAAGCCAGATTATCCGGATCGTGAGGTTTGGTACTCGATACTCTCTGCTTACCCCATAAGCAACTTGGCGTTAAGATATGCATGTAACTACCAATCTGAATTTATTGGAAGATTAATCCCGAAAGTAAAAAGAAAACAAAGCCGAATTGATAATTTCCTCCTTTTTAAGGTCGGGTTAAGTAAGAAGGTAATGTAAAGAACAGTGATTAGACCCGAAAGTAGTCATTCTGACCCCCAAACTACCGTTAAGTGTTTTCTAGAAGACAAGAAACAATATGATTTACATAATTCTATTGAAAGAGTTTTATCCTAGAGTAGTGGTGATAAAATATTGATGGTGACAGTCCGGCAGTTCCGCAAGGATCGGAACACTTGGCAAGCGATAATCTCTGCCTATCCCGCAAGGGATAGTCATTCCCCTCATGCTCTAAGTACCGTTACATGCTTTTTTTTCGAGAAGAAATGAAACAATAGGACACAGGCTAAACACATCTCAACATTTCGACATCCATTGTGTCTATTTGTTGGTGATTGTTCCCCAATCCATCACACACAATGCGAAGACGATTGTCACACGCGAACCGCTCTGTAATTACGTTAACAAATGGAAGAAAGATTGATGGAAGTGATAATTTGTGAAAGATGCTTGAACTGCTGATTATTTTACTAGTTACTAGTGGACCCGACAGACGTCCTGCTGTAGCTATGGATCTAAATATTAATACGTGATGCCAAAACTTTGCACACTTATAGTTTATGTGTAGGAAAAGTGCAGAACGCTAATATTTTTAAATAATAATACTTATAAAGTACATTAAATCAATAAATAAAACATTACCCACACTTTAATGCATTTGACAGACACAAACAAATATATTGATGATAACGATAAAAGATCACAGATGGCGCACTAACCATTCATAAAGTTTGAAAACCAAGCAAATTCTCCTCCCAACCCTAAGATGGGTAAATGATGCTATTATTTGCTATCATATATCCAGGACCTTGCAGCATGCTCAAGTCTATTGGTTACTATAATATTATAGTAGGGGCAAAGACAATTATAGAGCTTGTACAGGCGGCAAGAACAGATAAGCTTTTCACCGTGTTGGTCCAGCCCCCTGGTGGTGTTAGGGTCGTCACAGCTTTGATTGACTCGTTTATCTTTTGGTTTGTCTATCTGAAAGTTGGATAGCGACAAAATAAAGCGAGTGTCAAATTCATTAATATGTCATGAAAATTAAAACAAAATTTTCGAGTAAAAGGATATAGGACAAAAGGGAGAAAGTTACGCGTACTAGTTAATAATGATGTAATATATTAAAAGTAAATATATTTATCTCAAGAGTCTGTTCTTAATCTAAGTTTACTCGCATTTATGTAACTCACTTTTGGATACTACGATTTGAAATTTTCTAAACTAAAACTTCACATTACCTACTGGTGACATCACATCTATTCTAATATGTTCAACAGATCACTGAAGTCATATTTTATACAAGAACTATAATAGATCAAATCCTGCGCATGTTCTGCCTATATTTGTTCAGCAGAGTAACGGGCCCTTATATTATGCATTGTAACGGCCAGCGTATATCGGGTCAGACTAATGGGGGTCGGCGGTCTTTTTGTCTGCAGCGAATTTATTGGAGAAGGCCCATGAGAAACAAGATACAGCCTTGTTACATGTTTACCGCATTACGGGCTGCCTCAGGAAACTCATTCTAATCTAATTTCTTTAAAAGTGCTTTCTGAATCGTGGTTAAGGCTTTGTAAAGGTTTTTATCGTGTTCGCATTTCGAAATAAACATACCAGGATATATATTTAATCTTACCCTCAAGGGAGCAAATCTTTGTTATGGATGTAGAAGATACTATTAGAAAACGTATATTTTTATGACAACCTTTTATTTGTTAGGTAGATCAGCTGTAGCTTTGAAGACCAAAAACTTATCAAGAACTAACAAATGAGCAAAACACGTTGTTATGAATATTGTACAAACTCCTATGGCCATCATCGTCACCATTATATCCGTTCAACAATACCATAAGAATCATCACAATTACATATGTTTGCCAAATTTCAGCACTATCGCTTGATCACATTATGTAAGATTTTTGAAAATGTATGTTTCGAGTGTGACTTGAAAACGAAGATTAGTGTTTGTACCTATGTCTACTTTTTAGATATGCCAGCGTAGAGATACTTGTTAACTATTATTTAAGATTGCTAGAAAAGTAGTCAAGAACTTGAACATTTCGCAAAATCTAGTTAAATATTATTTTGTGCGAATTGGCCATATTTTTAAGTATGTCTCAATTTTAGTAGCATTTTCTCGAAGTTGTTAGTGAATTTTTGCGGAAGAATTATAATTCATTTTATAATAATAAGTTCATAATAAGTACGAAGACCACCTATTTCTAAAGTAAAGTTAGATGGCTCTGCTAACTCCTCCCCATCTTGAATGTCTCTCACGATAGATAGACGCCTCCAAATATAGATCATTGATGAATGCAAAGTCTAAAGTCATTACTCTACGTAGAGACAGTCACTTCAAAAAACCTCTTACCTTTGTTCCCTCGGCAATAAGGAAATAATAAAAATAATGGCAGTTGTTTAAGCATTAATCATCTCTATAACTGTACGTCTGTTCGTCTCCGCTAAGTGTCTTTTTCTGGTCTCTTCGCATAACTGTTTCTTGCAAAGGGTTATGAGTTATGTCTATATTGAATTTTCTTGTGCGGTTCACTTTTACAATATCTTTCCGTTCCTATCGTTATTTCTATGGTCAAATGATAATTGGGCCATGTATTTCGAGTAGGTTCCTGACTATAATGGGTCCAAAACTTATTTATCTGGGCTGAAGTAAACAAAGCGGCAAATAACTTGCTTTTAAAATTACATATTGCATATCGCCTCTGTGGTCTAGTGGTTCAGTTGTTGGACTTGACTGCATGAGGTCCTGGGTTTGAATCCCAAGTCGGGCAACAAAAAGAAAATTGGGTTTCTCCAATACTCTAATAAAAAAAATCTTGCACGGGATTAGAAATGCGACCGGTTGGCGATAGGCTTGCCACCTATCACATTGTGGGACTTAGTGTCTTCGGCTAGTCGTGGGTGTAGTGGTTGTGCCTCTGCCTACCACTTCGGGGATATGGGCGTGAAGATGCTTAAAATTACATTTCGGGCAATTTCCCTTGGCATATAACACAAAAAGAATTTAGATTCTTTTCAAAGTAAGCAAATATTATGCTTGTGTTATGGATGTTAGTCAACGATTTTAATACAAAGAATACCTTAATATAGATACCAGAATAAAATCAATAAACACCCAAACCCAAAAACCCAGAAAAGTCTGCCCCCGTCGAGAATCAAATCACATCCTCGCAGTTACTCGGTGGAGTTAGGCTTGGACGCTAACCCTTCGACCAACTACTTTTTGTTAGTCCCTTCCTTTTTAATTTTTTTTATGATATTGGTAAGAAATTCGTCACCGGTTCATCAGAGGTGGTTTTGGTGCGTTGCCAAACTTAGGCCGGGATGTTGGGCCTCGAGCAAAAGTAAGTTTACCGGCTATCTTACCCTCCAAACCGGAATACGTCATGACGTTATGGTGGCAGGAATAGGTAAGGCGGTGGTACCAATCCGGACGAGTCGCTGCGAAACTCTACCACCTAGTCAGATGTCACGGTATGAGTGACGGTAAGCCTATGTTCGCCTTTTACGAGCTGCCTGGCAGGAAGGCAGATGGTCTATTCTACAAAGGAACCCGGACCAACACGGGATATTTAAGAGTAAAAGTAACCAATAACTTATAAGTAGCACATGTTTTATTTGTATTGTGTAAGAACCATCTGAGCTGCAAACACTGGTCACAGTTATGGAAGGAGATTGTAAAGAAAGAAAGGGGCTTACATTTGAATGCGATGAAAACCAAAACAATGGTGTTTGAAAGAGACGTAGCCAGAACGGATGTAAGAGTTTTGGTTGATAATGTAGTGCTGGAACAAGTGAATGAAATTGTATATCTTGGTTGTGCTTTTAGCAGGGATGGAAGGTACACCGCGGATGTAGAGAGGAGAGTGAGTGCAGGGAATAGTGTGAATGGGGCGTTGGGTAAGCTATTCCAAAGCGAAGTTTTGAGTCAAAAAGCTAGACTCGCTTTGCATAACTCTGTGCTTATTCCAACGTTACTGTATGGAAGTGAGAGTTGGGTATGTCAGAAAGAGCATGAAAGTAGGATAAATGCGGTCGAAATGAGAGCACTACGGAAAATCTGTGGTGTAACGCTCGCTGACCGCATTCGTAACAGTGAGATCCGAGAAAGAGTGGGATTGAAAGAAAGTGTTGGTGTTAAAATGCGAAAGGGCATGCTCCGCTGGTTCGGTCATGTGGAAAGAATGACAGATGAAAGATTGACAAAGCAGATATACAATGCGAATGTGGATGGATGTAGGTACCCGGGGAGACCAAGGCTGACATTTCACGATCAGATCAATCGGATATTATCCGAGGGTGGTGTCAAGAGTCTCCGTAACCGGCGTGTTTGTATGAAAAGGGTTATGAATGTGAGAGAAGCAAGACAGGTTTGTCAGGATCGTGAGGTCTGGCACTCGATACTCTCTGCCTACCCCGTAAGGGACTTGGCGTGAAGATATGTATGTATAAAAAAATGTTTTCCTTGAACTTTAGGACTTAGAAACCCAAACTTAGGTACGTTATCACTCCAAATCGGTAGTAATCGATGTATCTGATGAAAGGCGTGTCTCCGAACGGATGCGACAATAGCAGCATCCGCAATTATGCTATGATTTGAGGTCCCTATTATAGAGCCACTGGGTCGTGCGTGGCGAAATACTGTCACCTTGAACATGTCTCTCTTGTTACAAATTACTGATTTGAATAACATGCATGAGCAGCAATGGAATGTGTAGCAAGTGCAATCGTCAACCGTTTTCACAACTAATGAACTTATTCTCGTACTTCATTTTTACTATATTATAATTTGATTCGTGTTTAAGTCATAATTAATATACTAACATTGATATAATCATTTGTATCTTTACTTAACCATTTTTGACTGCCGCCGTTCTAAATATCTTCACGCTCATATCCCCGAAGACGTAGGCAGAGGCACAACCAGGGCACCCACGACTAGCCGAAGATACTAAGTCCCACAATGTGATAGGTGGCAAGCCTATCGACAACCGGGCACATTTCCAATCCCGACCAACATTTTTTTTATTAGAAAATTGGAAAAATCCAATTTTCTTTTTGTTGCCCGACCCGGGATTCGAACCCGGGACCTCATGCAGTCAAGTCCAACACCTGGACCGCTAGACCACAGAGGCGACCTAAATATTGCCACGTTTCTATTATCTTTAACTCATAACACAAGCATTTGTGCACTTTAGGACTAGATCAATTTGCAATGTTTTTCAGAATTACTATTTACATAATATATGATCTGATTAAACTTGGGTTGTAAAAAAACATTTCAGGATGAAACTAGGTAGTATGCGCCTAAAACTATAAACCTTAACTAATAATAAAGAGAGTTTACTAATAATAAAGAGGAAAGATTTGTTTGTTTGTTTGTATTGAATAGGCTCCAAAACTACTGAACCGATTTGGAAAATTTTTTCACGATTAGAAGCGGACATTATCGCCAAAAAACATAGGCTATGTTATTTCTTAGAGAAATTAGAAATTTGTTCAGCGAAGCGGGTATGGGCCGCTAGTTTGATATAAAGTGAAGAAGTACTAATATGTTTTCTTTTACGATGTTCAAGTCGTAATGCGCATTTCTTCTTCCTTAATACCTTTTATGGCAGAGTTCTAAGCCTTAGCCATTCGAGTATAAAAAAACAAACTTATGTTTGTAAATCTATAGTTTATCCATATTCTTTACTCTGTAGTTACTTTTTTTGCTTTGTATGGACGTACAACTAAATGATTCTTCATATTTAAAATAAATTGATAACGGAATAAATATAAAAAAGTTGAGAGGTGTCACGGGACACCCGGATGGAACGAAGTTCTCTCTCCCCCCTCTCTCTCTAAATCTCTAGTAATCTCTATCTCTCTTATAGTGAGAGACAGACAGAGAAAGATAAAAAAAATAGAGACAGACAGATAAACATGAAAAAAAAAATAAAAACAAAAAAAATAAAAAAACATAAAAAAAACAAACATGCGCAATCCGCAAAGCTTACAATAGCTTACAATAGCAAAAAGTGTCGTGACAACTTTTTGTAAGATTTTTTTCCGTCTAGCCTCCTTTCAATAAGGAACTTCGTTCCAAAACGAAAACAATTCTTAAAGCATCTTCGTGGGACAAGTCCTCCAATTTGGTTCACTATTATTACTATACATTTTGTATTGAAAAATTTAAATCTAAATTGGTAATATTTTAATTAAATCTTGGAGTTATATTTTGTCACTTAATCGTTATTTCCTCCACCCACACGTTTAAACCGATTCCGTAATTTAAAATGCTTGAGAATTAGCATAAAGCGCCGTTCTGATACCGGTCCTTACCGTACTGGTTTTAATTAGTTTGTAAATAATTTAATTTTAAGTCATGGCAACACTGTCCCACGATTCTTATCTAATTTCACTAATGTTAGGATAAAAGTATCTTTCGAAGTCGTTAATAAAACACCTGACAGAACCATATCTTAATATATATATATAAATACATATAAATTACGTGTCACATTGTTTGTTCGCGATGGACTCCTAACTACTTAGCCGATTTCAATTAAATTTGCAACCCGTGTGCAGTTTGATCCAACTTGAAAGATATGATAGGTTACATCTTAATTTATGATAAAAAAAAATTACTATCCGAGATTAATATAATATACTGCACCACTATCGTCCCCGTAGTCTAGTAGTCCGGTGTTGGACTTGACTACATGAAGGCCCGTAGCATCCTGTCGGATAATCGGGTTTTCAATTTTCTAATAAAAACAACATGCGCAGAGTCGAATAGGTACGTGCCCGGTTGGTATACGTGCCTTAGTTGTGCTTCGGCCTACCTTTTCTGTGATAAGGTGGTGAAAATACTTTTTTAATTGCACAGTGCATATTTTCCTCGTGTTGGTCCGGGCTCCTTTTCAGAATAGACCATCTGCCTTCCTGCCAGACAGCTCGTATAAGGCGAGCCTATGCTTACCGTCACTAACACTGTGAAACCCTATTAGATGGTAGAGCTTCGCAGCGACTCGTCTGGGT
This sequence comes from Calephelis virginiensis, assembly GCA_002245475.1. Lineage (NCBI taxonomy): Eukaryota > Metazoa > Arthropoda > Insecta > Lepidoptera > Riodinidae > Calephelis > Calephelis virginiensis. The sequence continues at coordinate 260,155 of NJDC01001994.1, read as the reverse complement.
TGGTAAACCTAATCGGGCTGGTAAATTTAATTATGCTCAAGGCCTAAAATACCGGCCTCAGGTTGGCAACGCACCTTTACCACCTTTGGTGTCTCTAGGCAGCGTGAATTTCTTACCATCAGGAAATCCGTCTGCTCGTTTGCCTTCCATTATCATAAAGAAAACAGTATTTGTCGTCGACACTGAGTCCTTAAACCTTTAAAGGTTTTAATAAGCGGCGGTGGTCATATCTTACCATCCAACCAATCGGCGGTAGTAGGTACCATCACTGCAAGCCGTCACAAAATTTGATCAAATAAGGCTGAGCCAAGGGTAAGTATGAATGAACCGACGCATTCCTTTGGAGAAAAGAAGTTCGCCTACATTTTTAATTGGAGATAGATACAAACACGGAAACGATTACTTTTTGTTAAAAATGGCGACAGATTTTCTAATACTAAAAGTCAACCATCGCTTCAACACCACAGATGTTACTGGTTAGGGCCAGGATCTTAGGTAAGGACAAGTTACCGGCTATCCTACCCTCCAAGGTAAAATTTCATTCATAATACCTAAGTATTCGGATGACTCAGTACACTTCGTACAGATAATTAACTAACAATTCAAATTGTAATTAGGTTATCAATGAACGCATAAATAAAATTATCTAGATGCATATAAATAGTAGTTCCACTGGTTAACCATTGATATCGAAAATGCAGGGATACATCCGCAACGTGCGCGCTTTACTGAACTAGCCGATTCGGCGAACTTCCTACCGCTTGTCATGAATTGATGACGATAATTGATTTTTGGATGGATTAAAGAATATTAATAGAAGAAGGCGTTACTTTGCGGAAATCCATACTTCAATCTAAATAAAATTATTTAATTTGCAATTTTCCGCCAAAAAAATGTATACGTATTATTGCGTAATAAAACTGACAAAATAGTGCGCTAAGAATGAATTGGACTTACCGGAAGCTAAAACTCCCAAATACATCTAGCTCCACACAATACACACCACTAAATTGTTTTAGTAGCACCAACAATACACATACCACTACAAACTCAACGTACGTTTCGCTTCGTAACCGAAGCATCATCAGGAGAATTCGACTGCACTCCACAAAGGTCGAGCAGATACTATGTAATTATTTGGGATAGTTTTTCCCATTTTCCCTGCATTTTTTCTGGTAATTTTCATAAGGTAAATCCTTACAATGGTTAACACATAAAATTGGTTCACCTGTACAGGCCTGATGCGATGAAATACGCGACGTGAAATGGGTCTTCATTTTTGTATATACATACATACATACATATCTTCACGCCAAGTCCCTTACGCGACTGTTTTCTATGGACTCAAATTTACCAGAAGAATTTTGGGAACTGTTACTACTTATAAAGAGTTATTGTTATTTATCCGTTCTCAAAGGTCTAGTTCTCAAAGGTAGGATGATTCGGCATATTTGGGCCCGATATCGCCTTAATGCATATGTTTTTGCTTATGTTGACGACCTCTTTGGTTGCTAAAATTTAAGGCTATCATTTCGGAACACAAAGCTTATATAAGCTTCTTGTTTCGGATTATTTTGCAATCTTTCAAAAAAAGAATTGTCAAAAACAATTTATTCACAACACTTCTACTTTCCACAATATATTTTTTATTTATATAGTTTAAAAAACCGGTTTCGCTAAACAAGCACTACAAACAAGGGCTATATAACATGCTTGTATAGCGAAACTGGTTGGCCAAGCTATATATGTAAATAAAAAAATATATCGTGGAAAGTACAAGTGTTGTGAATAAATTGTTTCAACAATGGAATTCCACCAAGCACCGACCATAAGAAGAATAGAAACTAGAATCGCCAAATCTCGACATGATAACTAATAAACTAGTTGGAGTCGGGTTAGTTAAATAATATTGGGTGCAATTTCCCTGGGCATTATACAAATTAAATCTAACCCCAAAGTAAGAAAATTACATGCTTGTGTTATGGATGTTAGTCAAATAATCGCTTAAGAAAATAGTTTAGCTGTTAATATTTTCCAGAGATATCTATGTATTATTTATACACGTCCAATATAAGTTATCTTGTTTGAAAGCTTTCTCTACATGGCATCGATATGCAATTTAAATTCCTCGCAATTCATCAGAAGTCTGTCCTGTCCAACGTGTTTACCATGAAATTGATAATTACGGAGACGCTATTAATATTTATTTGTCAAATAAACTTTTGGTCACGCCAAGTAATTTCACAATACTGTTGATTCTTCACTAGCAAATTGGGCTTAGAATTGTCTAGAAAGCAGTGGTAACGCTTCAGTGATATCTAGGTTTAAATGGTGGTGAGAGCTTATTTACTAGTGGTGGTGAAAGCTTAGAAAAGTTTCCTGTGGTGTATTAAAGATTCTGTTGTTATTTGAGAGATTTTTTTTTAATTATACCTGATTGTAGAAAGCACAGGAAATATATATAAAAAATATTTTTTGAAGTAAAAACTTCTTTAGCGGCGTCCCGCACTTTTTTCGGAATGGATAAAATTCTAAACTCGCGTTAGATCGTTAGATCGTAAGACGCAGGCGCGAGTAAGGTGGCGCGAGATGTAAAATAAAACGTAGATTCATGGCTGTTTTTGTATTGCTTAGATATTTCCGAAGAGTATAGGATTCGCAATGGATAATACGCTGCAATATACCTACCATTATATTCTCACAACACAACTGGTGACAACAACCGACATTTGAATATTAACGTTGTGCATTTTTGATATTTTGGAATGGTTATGGAATAATTTTGCACGATTTGCTTTAATTATCAATATGAAATGCACAAATATTATTTTCATGTCCATAACGAACATAAAGCTTATTTTTTAGCAGGAACGACGAGAGGTTTTTTATACTCTCAGTCACTTCCAAAAGAACATGGATCATGACAAAACCTTTACCCATATAAGGATGTTCAGAATTAACTCTTAAATGTACATATGGCTACATTTACATAAACGTGCTGCGGTCTCGTAAACCTGCTACAATATATTTAGCGGCTCGCTACCACGGTCACGAACAGAAGCTAATATGCAAACATACATACAATGTATTTGTAACGAGTATTCCAGCGGATTAGTCCAGATATCGATAATTTTTAAGTCTTAAGCGACTTGGACAGTTTCTCCAATATGATATCATTTTCTAATAGTAAAAAAATATTGACATCGTCAATAAATATTGCTCAATTATTATTCAAAATTTAACAGAAGGTCAATATTTTGAGAGTGTATTAATTACAAATAAACTAATCAATAAGTAAACTCGCACAACTCTGGTAAATGATACGTGGTCAGATAGAGATGAACGCTATTAAAAAGATGTATATCCACTTGTAGTTCAAAGTTGTCTAGGTTGTATTTGCCTGCAAACATTGCTTTAGCAGTTCTAAACCTTAGCACCTTATGAAAGCGCTGGCGAATATAAATGTTCACGTGCGTAAAATTATTAAAATAATGGTCTAACAATTATTTAAATAAATGACTGAGCATTAACTTCTCATAATGAAAATTAAGTCTAATGGTTTTCATGTCACGCTGTCACAAATAGAAAATCAGGTAGAATTATAAGAAAAACCTATTCGAATATTTTTACGGAATATCCAGTTACGATTTTATAACATGTATAGACGTATATATAACTAGTTATTTTCTCTGGCTGTTTGTATAAACATATAATAATAATAATGTTCGTATGACATATACGAATTTAATATCTAAAGAAGGTAAACATATCGATGTCGAATGTCGACAGTTCCGTCTCGGTCATAATCCGTTATAAAAACATGTAAAAGCGCATTTACACTATTTCGTTATTATACGTATTAGGTATACATTAAGTTAATTATTTCATACATTAACAATACGGTTTTCTAAATAGGCAAAACAGTTACAAAATTTATTTTCTGTTGCTTATTATATTTTTAGGACATTGATACTAAAGATATATAAAAATAAACTCATGTTTGATTTAAGTGCCATCATATCATACACATTTTTGTATATAATGAAATCATGAAATAGCTGTATTTGTGTAGGTAGATACTGAATATATTTCATAGGAAATTAAAAAGTAAGGTTACTGCAATATTACTGCACTCTAAACAATTGACGAAATTATACACGTTTAGGAAATAAGAAAGCAAGCTTAGGACGAATACACTTTTGTTAAGGTACATGTGGACGAAGCCACGGACGTAAAGTAGTCACGAATCTTCAAAGAATTTTAGTATTGTTATATTAATAATTGCAAAATATGTAATTTCACCAAGCACTACAGAAAGTTTGCTTATATTTTTAATCACTCGCCACGTGTAGACACGTCTTAAGCTTAACATGTGGGGTTACAACTAGTAAGTTAGTCCATCTTCTCATAACGCAAATTCAGCAGATGTTCTTCTCACGGCCCATTTCGCGGAAGCGGGTGTTGTAGGCGATTTTTATAGTTATTTTTACATTAAACTGTTATCATTAATACGTTCCCACGGCACGCTATCGCATCCGTAATGACTCAGTTTTGGCAGTTTTGTAATGTAACACTGCTATGAAATTTTATCTCAATATTAAATTTGCATTTGCGCAATTTTTAATACTAGTGGTTGCCCGTTGGTCAAAAATCGACCATTAGTTCATCAACCTTGTTTCCATGCTTTTTAGTTCGCCATCTGTGATTTTTCATCGTTATCATCAATATATTTGTTTGTGTGTGTCAAACGCATGGTAGTGTGGGTAATGTTTTATTTATTGATTTAATGTATTCTATAAGCATTATTATTGAAAAATATAAGCGTTCTGCACTTTTTCTACACATAAACGATAATTGTGCCAAATTTTATGCTCCTCCGTCAACGCAATTCGTAAAAAGGGGTCCAAAGTTTTTGCTTCATAAATCAATATATAGATATCAAATTTGCATTTGCGCATTTTTTCATGTTGGTCTTTCGCTAGACTTTGAATGATTTAAATTGCCGATTAATATTTTTCCGTCTTTCATCTACAAAACCTGATTCATAACATGAAACATGAGTTGATTGATACTTCATTTAAACCGGTTTAGTAATTACAAGATAGTTACGAACTCGCCAGATAAATAAACCGATTTAAATAAACATCAACATATATCTGGATATTTTTTATATCTTCCCGCCTAAAGAGATAGACATAAAGTATTGAGTGCCAAGTATCACGATTTCTAAAGAGCTTCCTCAAAATTAATTACTCTTTTCATTCAAACAACATAACTTTGGAAACTCTAAGTACATTCGGGTGTATACATACCCTACATAGCCTTTCAAAACCAAATACTTAAAATCTTTTCAGACTTCAGTAGTTTCTAAATTTATCAAATATATTTTTTTATGCTATAGGAAGACAAACAAGCAGACAGATTTCCTGATGGTAAGAAATTCACGCCGCCTACAGACATCAAAGGTGGTAATGGTGCGTTGCCAACCTGAGGTCGGGATGTTAGGCCTCGAGCAAAAGTAAGTTCGGCTACCTTACCCTCCGAACCGGAACACGTCATGACGTTATGGCGGCAGGAATAGGTAAGGCGGTGATACCAACCCGGGCGAGTCGCTGTCAAACTCTACCACCTAGTCGGATGTCACGGTGTTAGTGATGGTAAGCCTATGCTCGCCATTTACGAGCTGCCTCGCAAGGAAGGCAGATGGTCTATTCTACATGGCCCGGACCAACGCGGGCCAAACGGACCAATAATACTTATGAATAAATATAACTGCTTTTTTAATAATGTTAATGACAGAAATTGAGTTTGCCTGTTTTGTTTATATCACCAAAGATTTTAGCCCCACATTCGTCGACATATTGTTTACAGTCCTCTCTAAAGCCTGGTGGATGAACCTTAGATTAGTTCAAAACATACACTCTTCTTTCTTTCTTTCTTTAAGTGTTGGCCTTCACGTTAGTATTTAGCCATAAGTCAAGTAGAAATTTGCATGAAATTTTATATCAATTTCAATTAATTTTAATTATTCATCAGTCGTAAGTCGTCAGTAAGTCATGTCAGGCTCTTGGGTAAAGCGGTGGCCTTTTTACACAAGCTCATGTAACGAGATTTGGCGGCAACGAGAAAATATACGATACGCTAATTTCTTTATGATTATTTCATTTGTGCACTTTTACTGAACAAAATAATACAAAATGCCACCAAAATTGACTAATTTCACTCAATATTAACATGAAATTCAATAATTATGAAAAAATTTCGACCATCTTTTCTCTTGATGGCGCCAAAACTCACACATACAATCTTAATCTTCTGTCAATCATCGATGATATATCGATTTCTGTCCGACAAAAGTAGCGAGAATCGAGTGAAATAATCGCCTAATGAATAATCGGTTCGAACTCGTTCATCTATATTAGGGTTGAATCAAACAGGAGACATTAATTTCACGTCCGCAGTTTTAAGGAAACCGGTAAACATCCATCAGAAATCCCTTTTCCTTCTCGTTGACAGTTGCATTGGTAAAAACAATGAAGTGCCGTATAAGGTAGCGGTTCGTCCAGCAGGTTTTTGTCAATCCTCGGTATGGCGCAAGCAGGCGCTTGCAAAAACCGAGTCTCTGAGTACTTGGTTTCGTTTAGGAACGCACATTTAAATCGGTTAAATCGAGTTTTTGTTTTATCGATATGTTGACTGTAATTGAAACTACGTAATCGCAATAAACTCGATATCAGTAAAACATACACACTGTAGTATATATAATAATAATACACACCTTATTATAAATACAAACCTGATACAATTTTAGAAAACTCAACCCACAAAATTTATTATGACCGAGCAATATTGACGGATAGAACCATACATTATAACAGGCCTGACATCACTTTACAGGACAAAATCAATAAAATTACATATTTAATCGATATTGCTGTGCCTAACACACATAACATCACAAAAACTATAACTGAGAAAATACATAAATATTCTGAACTGAAAGATGAGATTCTTACAATCTGGAAACAGAAAAAAGTGTACATTGTCCCAATTGTACTCTCGACCACAGGTGTTATACCCAAACACATTCATAATAGCCTTAAACTCCTTGACCTTAGTAAATATACATATACCATGTTGCAGAAAGCTGCCATTCTTAATACCTGCAGAATAGTAAGGAAATTTCTTGAAATTAATGAAGAAGATATCACACCTCACTCAATTGAACCTACGTATACCTAAACATAAATTTTTATTTACTTAGCTGATGCTCGTAAATAAAAATTGCATACCAACTCTACAGAAGTGGAGCAAAGAAAACACTTTTCAATATAATAATAATATCTTTATTGTACACAAAACGTTATCACAAACATTAACATAAAGATAATACAGTACAATGGGCGAGATTATCTCCAGCAACAGAGATTTGTACCAGCTGACCCGTAAAAAGGAAAAAAGGAAACAAACATTAACGTAGACAAGTGTAGATACACGATTTGTTGACTATGAAATACTTAACCAAATAATAATAAATATATAAACAAATATGTAAATATATACATAAACATATACACGATATACATGAACATAAACCTACGTAAATAATGTACACATATATAAGTATACATAATTATATACATAACTAGAAATACAAAGAAAAAACAGACGACGATTAAAAAAAAATTCAAATTTGTGAGAGATAGTGAGAGAGATAGTAGATATATATACTTAGTTCTTGATATAACATTTGTCGATTATGAAGCTCTTTTTAGATAGTGTCATTTTAAAAATAGGTAGATTTATGTTATTTATAATTTGTTTATGGGAATCCTTTTCCAATCTTTTTTATTAGCTACCAACATAGAATTGGACGTAGTTACGCAGAAAGGACCCAATCTACATCTAAATAGTTTTGAGATAATTGATTTTAAAGTTTATATATTTATAATAATATGTACTGGCCATATATATGGGTTGGTATCTAATGATTATCCAAATGTCATAGCTTTGTTTATCTTTGAAATCTTTTACTGAACGAAAGTATTATAAGCTTTACGACCTCTTTAGTATGTTTCACTCAATTTTGGTGTTCATGTGGGTTGGGTCCTTTCTGCTTAACTACGTCCAATTAATCAGTCACGATTTTGTTATAAATTTGATGAAATAAAAAATAACATTAGGGTGTGAAATATTAAAATCTAGCAGTCCGTCCCAGCTTTGCACGGGTGGACAAACTTTTATTTTATTATACATAATAGGAACTCTAGGATCACTCGATCTATTGAAAAACGCATACATAATGACTTTGATTTAGTTGCTGCCTATTTATATACTCTAGCAGTATCAGAAATACTTAACAATCTTTGCTTAATAAATATAACTACATAATTTTTTTCGAAAATTTGGTGGAGCCGTTTTAAAGGTCACAAAAATGTTGATAAGAGATTTTATAAAAGAACAATATGTCTGCAATAAATAGATTGATATATAGACATCGCTCTTCCACCAATATTTAGGAATAATGAAATCCTATTAATATTATAAATGCGAAAGTTTGTAAGTATGGATGTATGGATGTTTGTTACTCTTTCACGCTCGAATGGCTGAACGGATTTGTCTGAAATTTGGAAGACAGATAGATTGTGACCTGGATTAACATATAGGCTATTTTAAATCCCGATCGCACACCGGGTTTCTGTGAAAACGCGGGCGAAGCCGCAGGTAGCAGCTAGTGTTTCATAATAATAACATTTGTTTAAATAAACCACTACACAACGAACGTGTAAGAACCATTTCAATCACAGTTTCAACCAAAAAATTAGCATCGAAATCGGTCCATCAAAAGTTGGTGCCACAGATAAGATACACATATTTGTCAAACTTATAACATCCCTCTTTATCGTCGAGAATTGAAAAAATGTATTTACTAAAAAAAACATATTTTAAAATTGTCTCTTAATTTAATTAAAGTAAAAAAATAAACAAAATTACTAAACAATAAAATAATAGTGAATTTTATATCATGTATGTGCAAAGTCAACTAAAGTTTCTGAATTATAAAAAAGGCGGCTTTTTTGCAATTAGCCGGATATTTCTCTTTCATTCTAAATGACACACGTTTAAATTTTGTTCTTATTCCCAGATTGGTAACTCTACATTGGTGGTCCCGGATCAGATTGATCCGTTGATTACGTTGATCCGTCGATGATACCCCGCGATCCTAGTGTTGATTAAATCGATATCCGAATTATTTAAATCACCAACAGGTACCAATTGGTGATATCGTGCGTTCTCCATTTTATTATACTAATAACATTTGGATATTTGTTTAAAAACAAGTCAGTCTATTATTTTCATCATTAGTGGAGCAGCATTTTTTGGTGCATTTTTGTATTTGTTAAGCTAAAGTAATTTGTTGTTGGAATCGATCAAGGGTTCGGATTTCTAAGAAATAAATGCAGATTATAGAAATACTAGTTGTTGCCTGCGGCTTCGTTCGCGTTTTCACAGGAACCCGTTTTGCTATAGGGATTCAAAATAGCCTATATGTTAATCCAGGTCACAATCTCTCTGTCTTCCAAATTTCAGATTAATTCGTTCAGCCATTCAAGCGTGAAAGAGTAACAAACAATACATACAAAATTTCGCATTTATAATATTAATAGGAAATAGTTTTAGTCACAAGCTGTTGATTATACAATATGACGATTCATATAAGTAAGGAGGAGGGCCAATATGTTCCATTTACCATCTTTTACACGTTAAAAAAGTCGACTGTTATTGCATTCAACAATTATTTTTGAATCTTACAGATGTGAAGTATGATGGAAATATTAAAAAAAATGTTTTGCCGTCCCTACTAGTTATTATAATAAAAACATTTTTAAAATAATATTTTGCCTTATTTGTATTTTTTATTTTTTGTAGTTTGTATTTCTTAACATTACTTGTTTGTAGTCGAAGTTCACTAGGTCGTAGAGTTTGGCATCGACTCGCCTGGATTGGTACCACCGCCTTACCTATTCCTGCCGCCATAACGTCATGACGTGTTCCGGTTCGGAGGGTAAGATAGCCGGTAAACTTACTTTTGCTCGAGGCCTAACATCCCGGACTCAGGTTGGCAGCGAACCATTACCACCTATGGTGTCTCTAGGTGGAGTGAATTTCTTTCCATCAGGAAATCCGTCTGCTTGTTTGCCTTCCTATAACATAAAAAAAACACCTCCTAAATTGATTAACCGATTTTCATCAGTTTTATGTGTTCGGTAGGTATGAAAATAGGTCATACACATTTTAGGATATATGTCAGCAATTCGCTTGCAAAAAACAGCTAGCAGAAAATACATATTAAGATCTGAAAGTGTGAAATTCGCTTAAGTTATCAACATTTCTAAAGTAAACAAATTTATTTACATGTGTCCAAAAAGTACGATTTCCCACGCGTCCATCAAATTTGTCAGCGTGTTTACTGAAGCCAAATGATAAGTACAGTTAGAAATGTAGCAGGTTATTTTAATCTGATCGTAGATAGAGTGCAAATAAAACTGGTTCTTCATATGGTCACGTTTATTTGAGCCTTTAAGATAAAGTAAAGTATCTTCACGCCCATATCCCCATAGGCAGGCACAACCAAGGCACCCACGATTAGCCGAAAACACTAAGTCCCACAATGTGAGAGGTGGCAAGCCTATCGTCAACCGGGCACATAATCCTGAGCAACGTTAGTTATTCGAAAATTGGAAAAACCCAATTGCCCGACTAGGGATTTGCACCCGGGACCTCATGCAGTCAAGTCCAACAACTGAACCGCTAGACCACAGAGGCGATGAATTCTTAGAATGAACGGAAATTTCATCAAAATACGCATAACGTTGCCTTATGCTACAAGATAATGCACCAGTAACATCAGTGTTCGGTGCGGTTGATATGTCTTAACAAAACCCCTTTAAAATATGAGATAAAATCACTATGGTGTAAAACTTCCTGCCGCCATAACGTTAGTGTTTGCCGTTGACGTGTTCCGGTTCGGAGAATAAGGTAGCCATTAAACTTACTCTTGTTCTGGCCTTAACATTCCGGTCTCAGGTTGGCAACGCATAATTTATCAACTTTGGTGGTGAATTTTTCACCATCAGGAAATCTGTCTGCTTGTTTTGTTGTTTGTTGTTTGCCTTCCAGTATCATAAACAAAAACTTACCTATATTTGAGTCAAACATAGATTTTGGCCCGTAAACAGATGTTTTTAGTTATTATAATCAACACAACAGGTTTTTTTTATTTGATAAGATGGCGACCAAGTAAACGGTTCACTCTCCAATGAATTTGACCGCCTCGTTGGTCGAGTGGCTAGCGTACACGCCTAACTACACCGATCATCCGCGAGGCTCGGGTTCGATTCCCGACGGGGGCAGACATTTGTGTGTTGAACATTTTGATGTCTGCATTTCCGGGTCTGGGTGTTTGTTAAATTTATTCAGGTATCTATTTAAGTATTTCTATATGTATTAGAATAGTTGACTAACACCCATAACACAAGCATATAATATGCTTACTTTGGAATTAGATTCAATTTGTGTAACTTGTCCATGGATATTTATTTATTTAATTTTCAACAGTTTTCTTGTTTCCAAAATATTAAAAATATTTCTTTTTGTTTCAGGATTTGTGTCATGTTCTCCGTCGCCCTGCAAAAATGGCGGCACCTGCTTATCACGGCCCGGAGGAGAATATTACTGCAAGTAAGTTACATGTGTATCTCTTTACTTTAATTAGGTACATTACAATGTTCGGAGTTGAGATTACCTTAAGGCCCTATACTTAGTCAGCCAGAAGAGCCAATCAGCGCACTCCCCCGTTCCATGATTACTATGAAATATTGCGCTCTAAAGTAAATGTCTTAAGCTCCAAATCACTACTTTTGACACTATAAAAGTAATTTGGAAAAAAATATAAAAACTGAAACAGTTATCTTTTAGGTATAATACTTATCTATGTTTATGTTAAATCTGGTGTCGATATTTTCATAATTGAAGTAGACAGTTGGGTTTTGCTTTCAAAAAAGGGTTAACTTTTTGATTTTTTTCTATCGAGCAAAGTGAAATGAATCGTGTTTTGGAAACACTAGTCTTATAAAGCATATTAATGTTAATCTTGTGTATTTTTGTCGCCAAGATACATTATTGCTTTGTATGAAAAAAAAAAACAGTATATTGCTGCCGTGTTTTAGCATACATGGCCCCTTAATGGGCTTCTTTTTTGCGAAGTTACCGACTTGCTGTACGTTTTTACATTGAAACAGGATGACCTCAAACTTTCCTCAATCTGTAGGATCTTTATCAAAAAGAGTAATCACTAATAATGTATAATGAAATTATTTTCAACCGTCTTCAAAACAGGAGGAGGTCATTTGTTCAACTATTATTTGTAGAGGTGGGTTAATTAATATTTGAATTTGTACAAAAAGAGTAATGAATGTGAAGGCAGCTGCCTAGCTCCTTCGCCGGTTTCGGAGACCCTTGACACCACCTTCGGATTCGGGACACACCCAAGCAATTCGATTGTGGAATCTCAACCTTTATCTCCCCGGGTACCTACAACCATACATTAGCATTGTTTATTTGTTTTGTCAACATTCAGTCGTTCTTGTCATTTGGTCGAACCAAGGAAGCATGCCCTTTCTCATTGTAGTACCAAACCTTTCTTTCAATCCCACTCGTTCTCGATCACTGTTACGGATGCGGTCAGCGAGCGTAACACCACAGATTTTTAGAACTACAGAACCAGTTAATTCAATGGCGGCTAACGACTGATTTCATGTAACAATAATAATAATAATATATACCTATGTAATTGCCACATCTACATCTTCGTGAACCAAGTAGATACGTGAGGAATAAATAAACTATAAAAACGGATTCTTGGGTGTTCAAACCTACATGCGCCTCTGTGAGAAATCCAATGAGCTAACATAAAAGTTTTTTACGTTAATTATCTGTCACATAGATTACTTAAGTCGGGGGTTTGTAAATAATTTTACCCTTTATAAATTACGTTTTAACCGTTACGGGTTTTTTCAAAAAAAAAAAAAATTTTATGCTCTAGGAAGTTCTTCTTTTCTTTCTTTTTAGTTTTCCGAGAATGAATGGGATTAAACCCACTCTCTCGGATCAATAATAATTTAAAATGTTTAAACATGACACGCCACAATAGTATTGCAAATTTAGTATACACGATTTAGGTTATTTCACTAACGAATTTATAATTTTAAGTCAACATATCACTAATCGCATACACTTTTCACCCTAAACACCCTTCTGCGATCGAATTATGGGGCAGATGTAACCCTTCGCGGTGAAGAGGGATTAATTGCAATAAAAACTTCCCAAACAGCGACCATTTCGACGAGATCGATTTGGCTTATAATTTCATTGTTTTTTTTTGTATGTATTCTTTTAAGAAACAGATGGTTATTTTTATGTTAGTTTTTATTAATATAGATCTCCTTTTATTGTTCTTTTAATATTACAACTAGAGAAGCATATTTTCAAGCCCGTATCCCCGAAGCAGCATGGAGAGGTACAACCGGGGCACCAACGTCTACCTGAAAACACTAGTTCCTACAATGTGATAGTTGGCAAGCCTTTTTACATGCGTCAAATGAGTGTCATCGACCTTAAATATCTATATTATCAAGTGCATTTTCTTTATGCATTTTTTTCATGTTTACAGAATTATATTTACAGAATTAAATATCGATATCTTGCTTGGTTTGTATATGTTCAAAATTTTATCTAAGTTACTTTGCGATTCGTTGTGCATGCAAATGTTAAGCATTAAATAAGTACCTTATTAATTTATTTTAACTAGAATACGTTTATGAAATAAAACTAAACACTAAATGCCAACATTATTTACTAGTCACGTAATAACTCAAATGGTAAAAAATTTAAAAAGTTTAACGAAAGTCGTGTATGCTTTTCCAAGTTGCTCCTGTGTTTTACACTTTACTCGAGACTTGTAAATTTTCCATATATGTCACTATTACGAAGCGAAAGCAATAATGTCCACTACCACATGCTTTTTCAAAATTTGTTTCGATTTCGTTTTTGATATCTTTTTATTGTTATATCTTGTTCGGAAATTTACACATCTTTGGTTACCGTGGATTTAAAAAAAAAGACTTAAAAGCTAAAATTTCATTTCAGTAATGCTATTTGCTATACGGCCAGTAATAATAACTTATCTGCAGATAAAGATAGGCCTTCTAGAGTTTTGTAGCTAAGATATTTTTGTTAGTTACTGAAAAATATCAGCGGTACCAGGCAACTGATCTAAAATAGCATGAATGTGTAATCTTAGATAATTTATTAATATTGGCCGATAACTCACAGGAAAATGACTAAAAATGAGTATACATCTTACACGGAAAATACTTTTTTGTAAATTTGCACTCGTGCTTTTTTTATTATTATAATGTAGTAACATTTAATAACGTATAAGTACCATAATTTAAATAATACTACTATACAATATATACATGACCGCCTCTTTGGTCGAGTGGCTAGCGTACACGTCTAACTTACATCGACCAACCGCGAGGCTCGGTTTCGATTCCCGAAGGGGGCAGGCATTTGTGTGATGTCTGCATTTCCGGGTCTGGGTGTTTATTAAATTTTTTCTGGTATATACCTATTCAAGTATTTCTATGTATTAGAATCGTTGACTAACACCCATAACACAAGCATATAATTTGCTTACTTTGGGGTTAGATTCAATTTGTGTGACTTGTCCTGAGATATTTATTATTATTTTATTATTATCATAATAATAACGTATTATAATGTAATCATATATATTGATTAACATTTATAAAAGACAAAATGACATGCTTAGTTAGATGATATTTTATGGTAATCAATTATCGCCCATACAAACAAAAAAAGGTGTGTGTGCGATTCACACACGATAGAATTGGAACTTCAGTAAATCGACAAAAGAATGATTTGAAATCACAACGATTCTAAAGAAGTTTCACTTTAAAAATAATGTGAAAGAACTATTGGCTCACCACTTGTGGCTTAAAAATGCAACTAATATTGTCTAAAAAAATTGTGAAGATGTGTTTTGTAAAGATAATCTTGTAAAGCAAATCACAATAGATGATAGTCGACGGAGATTTGAAAATTAACACTTAAGAGGCGTGAAATTTCTTGCCGTTTGTGCCGTAGTTTTCGAATAAAAAGCTTTGAACAATGGTAAGGGCAACGGGCTTCGGCTGCCTTTGTTTCCGTCATTTGCGGGCTCATTAAAATCGTTAGCCCTTTAAGGAGCATCTAGATATGGAGGTGAGATGCTTGTTATGCCCCAAAGGGGCGCCGATCACGTATGGGCTCCAAATAATGTCACACTATTATCAAAATAGACAATAGTATAAATGGAGTAAACTACCTAGGTATCCCTTTAAGGTAAATGTCACTTATGACACCTTAGTTTTTTTTTAAGTTAATTTTCCCCTTTCTGGGGCCGGCTAAGACCTTTAAGCCATACTGCCACGTCTTCCGTATTAATTATTCTTATACAGTCATTGTCACTATTTACAAAGTCACGTCAGGGTCTTGAGTAAAGCGGTGGTCACTTTACACAAACTCACTTTGGGAGATTTGGCGGCAGCGAGGAAATTCACGATACACTAATTTCTTCATGATTATTTCATTTGTGCACTATAAACACTAAATTCAATAATTATGAAAAAAATACGACCATCTTCATTCACATGGCGCCAAAACTCAAGTAAGGTACATAATGAAAGATTTGAATTTTTTTTTAAAATGTTACCTCAGCTATAGCCTATTCATATTATGTATGTAATGAGATTAACGTGGTGATGAAAAATAATCTTTATTGATATTTCTTAATCATATTCAATTCTTAAGATATATAAAATTACATTGTAAAATTTACATCACCAATGTGTCAAATACCTGAAGAAAATAATATACTCCGGATTTTCCGGTTCGTAGGGTAGGTAATATAAAGCAAATCTAAATATATAGACTATTACCCTATTTGGTGTCTATGGGTGTTTTGTATATTTAACATTAAAGCTTAGTTTACACGATGCAACTTTAAATCGTACACACGGCTTACACACACACGCTGTGTGTCACTGTGTGAGCGCAGGTGTTTTAAATCGTGACACTTTCGCGGCACCATGAATAGTGACGTTAAGAAATATATTATTTATCTGTGATAACTGATAGTCCATGTGAATAGTAGACTTATTCATAAATATCGGAAACTTGTCTTGTAGCCTAATTACACCATAAGATTCTTGCTTCCCTTAAACGTCATAAAAAAACGATTCTGATTAGAAGAGTTTGATCAAAATCTTGTAGTTATTTTTAATGATTTATCACGATGATAATACGCGAAGGACTCTTTCGAATTAACAGTTATTAGTCATAGTTTAAGATGAAAGATAGAGATGTCTAGTGATCTGTCTAGTGACGTTCAGCTTCGGCTAATGGAAGTGGGCGGTCGGCCCAGATACGCTGATGTCATTCACGTGCGCAGGCGCAGGTCTATTGATTTTATATTTTATCGGACTCAAAAATCTTAATTGACTAAACTTAAGCTGAATTTACGGTCATTAGTGTCAGTATAGTTAATAATGGAATATAATATACAAACGCTTATTTAACAAAGCTTATATAATGTAATCAAATGTGAAAACTATAACATAAACAATAAAGACACAAAAAATGCCCAAGTTTGACGAAAATCCAAATAGGTATATTTAGTATAAGTACAACAACATGTACACAAATATTAATCTTTTTAACTAATTAATTATTGACGAATATTAATATTTTATCTTAGAAGTGTGTAAAAATGTTTTATTGTCTAAATTGTTTGTTTATCATACTCAGCAATTCACACTTAACTCTATTAGTATCCACACTTTTGTAATAATATTTGTAGGTATTTTTTCTTAAAGTACTGAATTCATACTTTACGTTACACTTAGGGCAATAACAATAATATTTTTTTACCCCTATTAATACAATGCTCTTTCGGAGCAACTGGTAACATTGAGAAACTTATTAAAACTTAAAAATAAAAAGCATTTCACAAGTGTCAGTAACATCAGTATCTACCATCTCATACCAGTCGTGAAGGGAGTAAAAGATCACCAACAATTGAGATTAACTGAGAACATGCACTGGTTTTATGGTGTTT
Source organism: Calephelis virginiensis (assembly GCA_002245475.1). Classification (NCBI taxonomy): domain Eukaryota; kingdom Metazoa; phylum Arthropoda; class Insecta; order Lepidoptera; family Riodinidae; genus Calephelis; species Calephelis virginiensis. The sequence goes on along the minus strand of NJDC01001994.1, from coordinate 242,913 downwards.
TATTGGTTATCTATGGGAGAATGCCGGTGACATACAAACTAGCCTTTCACAAGTAATTTATGAATTAATTTGAATAAATTGAGGTGCATTGGATGCAGTGATTAACAGCGTTGTCTATAAAATAAGAACTTTTATGTAAAATTGACATTCCACTTTGAGAACGAAATACGACTTTAGAAAGAAAGAAAGAATAGAAGAAAGAAAATATATTTATTTGCGGAATATGCGTGTTGAAGTTGTTACAAAATTATTTAAGTTATACAACATGTTCTACCAAATGCAACTATTTGCATTTGGTACCAGTGCAAATATTTTAATATTTATAAAAGAGATCATTTAATTCTATACACAATGTTTTAATGTTCATACAACAAAGAGTTTTATTCTTATTACCATTTAAATTATAACTTACAATTTTAAAATGTTAATAAATTTAGCCCTGTCTACCGTAAACTACCACCGTTTTCAAACCTAGCCAGTCGGGAGAAGAAACGGCGAAACAAACTCATCGGTAGCCAGTACTATAACCTATCGTCCTTGTAGTACCACCGGGTCCAACCGCTTTCTGAAATAATAATGAATTGTTATTATTATTATTATTACAAACATTATGTTATCTATGCTTGTCTGCAAGAAAATCTTTAATACTAAAATATGTCTTATCTAACAACAAGTGAAACACCTTCTTTTGAAATCTTTTTAATGGCAGTGATTTATTTGATATTATCAGGATCACATACAGCCAAAATATATAAACAAGATAAAGGTAATATTTTGTGAGACTTAAAAAGTGGTTTGCTCGAACTTCTAGATATTTGTATATATCGTTCTATAATGAATGTAATACATTTAACATCCATTTTATATTTTATAATCGATTTGCTGCTGTATTAACTGACTAATGTTGAGCCATATATGACATAAAAAGTAGTGATGCATTTAATACCGATATATTGCCTATATCGCGTGATTTCGGATATATCGATATCGACGATATTAAACTATTAATTAGATTTAAATGTTGCGCTTTAGATAACCCATCTGCAACGCTGAACTTCATACCACATCGAAATTTTGTTACTTAATTTCAAAGAAATTTTTAATGCAGCTAATTCAGTTAAATCTATGGAGTTACCACATGTATTCGGAATTCAAGTGGATTTGTTTCTAAAATTTCGTTTCAAAATCGCGAAATCGCGGATTTTCTAAATCCGCGTCCACATGTTTGGGGCGGACCTAATGCGTTCATGTAAACGCAGCACAAAACTGTTTCAAGTCCCACAATAGTTCCCACGATATAGGTGATATAATGACATAATATGATAGGTGGCAAGCCTATTGCCAACCGGGCACAATCCAATCCCGAGCAACATTTTGTTTATTAGAAAATTGGATAAACCCAATTTTCTTTTTGTTGCCCGACCCGGGATTTGAACCCGGGACTCCATGCAGTTAATTCCAACACTTAAACCGCTAGACCACAGAGGCGGCAAATATTAAATTTATTCCATCCACAATCAGTTTCGCATTTATATTACTTCTGATCAGCTGTTGTTAATTCACTGTTAACTCCTTGCGTTTATTTACGAGTAAATTTATTGCATGATCAATGTAAACGTAAATAAAAGCTGTATACCAGGCACTAAAAGTAGTAATGCTTGATGCTTTAAGGGTTCTGGTACTAACTACAGACTAAAGTACCAAGGCCATAATAAATTTAACATAGCATAAAATTGCGAGAATAATATGGGTTTGAACCTGTGACCCGGCTGTTCTCGACCGCTTATGAAATATGCGTAACCTTAGATAATATAAAGTTTAGAATGCGCACCTGTTTTATCAACATTTGGTAAACTTATTAACGAAATCATGCTTGTCGGCAAGACATAAACAAAAGACAGGCATGTATACATGTAATCCATAAATTTGTCACCTAATGCATTACGTAAAAGACAACATGTTTTATAAATGACACCCTTATTTAAAGAAATTTAAACTATACTTTACTAAATAAGCTAAATTTTACAAGTAAATTGTAAAGTATTTTAAATGTACTAGTAAAATGTGACTTTTATGGATTCTCCTGACCCTAATTAATACGTAAAAAAGTATAGTAAATTTTGCATCCATTCACACGTGATGCAATGACCAAGAAAAAATGTATATTCATTTTTATGATATGAGATTAAATTGCTATTATAAATTAACCTGAAATAGTCACTGTTTGATAGTAAGAGTATGAAGTAGTGGAGTATCCGTTCAGGATATTAGGTGCGCTCGCAGTAAATACACACTCTAAGTTTATAATGGACGGTAGACAGTGTATATAAACGGTAGCAACTGCTTTGCTATTATCAAACTTATTTGTTTTATGTTTCCACGTACCCTATGGTACTCGTACTATGTATTCTGAGGTCAACACAGAAATGACTCAAGTTATTAAGCCGGTAGTCTGTATCACCGCAGTTATTACTTTGTTACTGTTATTCTAATAAGTTTTATGTATGTTGTTAATAGCAGTGATGTTCGCGCTCTATACTAATGGGTACTCTAAAAGTCACAACGGAGTAGTGACTCATGCTATTAAGGCAGTAGGTAACTACTTTGTTATTGTTACATTTATTTAATTAATGTCTAGTGGATATTAGGTTATGTTTTTCTAGGGGGATTAGTTGAGAAAGATTTCTATTCTATTCTTCCTGGTAGATAAAACATACCACTTACTTACCATCAATTTAATATTCTTGTTGTGTAATGGCTTTCGTGTAATTAATGACAATATTTGAGTGAAATGTGTTATGTTTAAAGAAATGCAAATTTTAGATTATACGATTTACAATTTGCGAAATACCTGATCTATACATATTTGCATTGTGCCTCCCCCAACATCGGATATGCCTTGTAACCTCCTTTCAAATGTTTTCCATACACTGTATCAACAGCACTGTAGAGATAAGCATCAGCTTAAGTGGCTAAATTCTATCTCGGATTGAACTCTTTTACTTTTGGGAGGTAAAATATTATGTTTACAGCAAAACTGCTGAAAATCGACTTCAATTCCAATGTTGAGTTATCTAAGTACACGAAATAATATGAAATATCTTGGTCTTAGTTAAAATGGGACCATATTGAAAGTATGTACTTTCAAATAAAAAAAAAGAATGTTTAAAATCCGTTTTCAAATGACAGAAAAATTATATCAAATACAGAATGTAGACCTCGACCATAAAATATTTTAGGGTACTAGCGAAACTCTAAATGATCCAAAGACTTCGTTTATTGTAATTAGAGTAATAAGTAGACGTATGCTTAGTCAAAAAAAATACATTCTTAAATAAAAGAGTAGATTAGAGTACGTTTACTTAATAAGTTTGATTTAAAAAAAAACGACGGGTTGCACTTCGGGAGTACCGGCAGAAGTAAAAACTTTTATTAACGTTGTGCATTTTTGATATTTTGGTATGGTTAGAGAATAATTTTGCACGAATTGCTTTCATTATCAGTATGAAAGTACTATCATTTAAATGTTGTAGAATACAATATTCATTTATTGCGCTATCGTACACAAACATGACAACACGAACATTCACGCAAGCGCCCTGCGCCGTCTTACGAACTTTCGATCAGGTCACGTGTTCTGACGCGAGTTTAGAAGTTTTTATCCATTCCAAAAAAAATGCGCAACGTCGAAGTTTTCACTTCAAAAAAAGATACATTCTTAAATAAATTACTGAAAGAAATGCGGATTATGGATTAATATCCATAATGGTAATCCATTCAACGATGGCATCACCTACGCTTGATCGTTAATCTTGTTTTTAGTGTGAATACATTACATCTCGAGGTATCGGTTACATTCCAGTAATAAGTATTGGACTTGCCCAAGGTTGATCACTCGATTCGATATTTTTTACCTTTTTTATATTACATACGCATCTTCACGCCAGTTTCTTTTCGTGGTAGACAGAGCGTATCGAGTGCCAAATGTCACGGTTCTTGGTGGTATTTATTACCCTTTTCATACAAACACGCCGGTTTCGGAGATGCCGCCCTCGTCAATCTAGGCCTTATTTTTTTATCATTTAAGACCTAGGTTGACATTTAATGTTTTATTTTATGTTTTATTTTTATTAAATGTATTTTTTTTATTTGTAAAAAGATATTTAACCTAGCAGACTTTTATTTTCTATAGCAAAACGCAAAAAAAATCGGGGCTTGTTTATTTTATAAATTAAATAAAATGAATGTCAACTGCGACTTAAAAACTACGAAAACTACCTTTTTTTTAAATAATAAAACTTATGGCGATAGGCTTGCCACCTATCACATTGTGGGACTTAGTGCCTTCGGCTAGTCGTGGGTGCCTTGGTTGTACCTCTGCCTACCTCTTCGGGGATATGGGCGTGAAGATACTTTACTTTACTTTAATAAAACTTATTTATTATGATCTTGACAAGTTAGGTTAAGTTCTAAAAATAACATACGATATAAACTCTACAAAATGTAGAAAATTACCGTTACAAAATAATGTTAAAATGTAGAAAACAATGTTACAACCGTCTAATGTTAAAATATTGTTCTAAATATTTGTTCAACCCTAATCGACGACAAATAAAAGAATTCATCTATATTAGGCAACTGATCCATTAGGAGCAAATGCGTTTATAATAAAGGAGCAAAGATCGAATGCATTACTTTAATCGCACCCTGGCGTATCGAGCAGCCTTGTTAAAGGCGCCGCCTTAATAAAAAAAATATGAGTCGCGCACATGGTTCCGCGTATACTTATTAACAAGTTCTTGTATCAATCAATATATATTATGTTAATATCGTCTGTGTATATCCGGTTTAATTTAAAGCTGCCAGTAATACGCAGTAAAACGTATGAAACAGATTTCAAATTTCATATTTTTTAATCCGATGTTGCACTAAATTGTCCGGTTGCTATACCGAATAGGTTTGCAATTGAGACATTGTGAGACTTAGTATTTTTAATGAATTCGGTTATGAGCTTCCTATTTTTTAAGACTTTACTTTTCATTTTAACGCGATAACAGTATTAATTGTTAAAAACAAAAGCAAAGATTCAATAATTCACAAATTTTCAAATCGTGTTTGGGTTTGAACGTTATTTAAGATACGGTATGGTTCTTAATTCATGTTTCTTTTTTATGTTATTTTTCGCTAATCCATACTAATATTATGAATGTGAAAGTTTAACAGTCTGTCCTTTTGTTTATCTGTCAACCTGTCTGTTACACTAGTTTGACTATCGTTAGAGATCTGAGTTCTGAGTTCGTGTTACTTTTTTTTCAAAAGTGTTTCCCTAGCACTATAATGCCCCAGTATGATGAAAGTTTGATTTAATCCTGTGTTACTTTTTTTAACCCCTAGTACTGTGTGATGATTTTCAGTATGATGAATGATTGAGGTTTATATATTTTTTTAAACATCTTTTGTAACTTAACGTCTACGATGAAGTCGTAGGTAAAAACTTGTATAATATTTATAATCTAAGTTAATTATGTGCTTCTTGTATTTGTGCCACCTCTTGCATAACTTGTAGTTCTCACAGATTCCTTTTAAATATTTATTTCTTCTTGATATGTTAATTAAATCTTTCCAATGACTTGTCGTTTAGATTTGGTCGTTTTTATTCAACAAAATCTAAAGCGGCCTTTTCGAAACTTTCAATATGTAAATTAAATTCTATTTCGGATTATAAACATCTTATTTCTTAAACTGAACTTAGTTTCTAACTTGATGTATTATTATTGGGTACATACCATTTCCTTAGATATAAGTCTAAAGCTTTTTGTTCGTTTTTAGAGCTGAGTGGTTTTAATGTGTTTATATTTTTTTTGCTCTGTTCCAGATTGATATTTACATAAAACCGTATATCTAATAAAACATGTTTTAATTTTTTTAGCCACAAGTTGATTGATTTTAATGTTTTGTATTTTTCTACCTACATCTAAAATTTATTTTCTTTAGTTTATCGTCTCTGTGGTCTAGCGGTCCAGGTGTTGGACTTGATTTCATGAGGTCGATTTCTAATCGAGGGTTCGATTCCCGGGTGGGACAACAAAAAAAAATGGGTTTTTCCAATTGATTTACAAAAAAAAATGTTGCTCGGAATTGGATATGTGCCCAGTTGGCGATAGGCTTGCCACCTATCACATTGTGGGACTTAGTATCTTCGGCTAATCGTGGGTGCTCTGGTTGTGCCTCTGCCTACCTCTTCGGGGATATGTGCGTGAATACGTTAGTATATATTTCAACATGACAGCTTCTGTCTTGCTTATGAATTTAACTTTAAATAATTATCGAATTATTGGAATAAATTTCTATTTTAAAACGTCGTTGTAGCTTTAGGGTTTTCGAATTTGTATGTCTAGGGATCTCTACTCTCTATTTGACTTGGTTTAAAAAAGATAATGGCGTTCACTTCCTCAAATTTATTATGTGATGACTTAGCGCGTAGCGTGAGAAATTATTTAACGTTTTGGGGAATTGTCCCTTTCTTCACTCGTTACAAAAACTATGGCCGTTGTTTGTCTATCTTGTTACGCTATAATGTAGTCGCTTTAGAAGCGCTTTCAGCTAAAGCTTTATTTTCACGTTGAATAAGCTTTAAAATAAATCCAAAAAACAACGGATTCGAAACTACTTCCTCTTGCTGGAACAATAAATTTGTCCTTTTGCTTACATATATATGAGTGATAAATAAAAACGAATCGCCTAAAATAGAAATAAGTGGGAAAGTCGAAAACGGCTTTAAGAAATTTAAAACCTAATCGTTATTGTTCAAGAAAAGTTTATATGAAAAGTACACTGGGAATTTTAGGAGTTAAATAGGAAAATCAATACGTTAATTTTTCCTCTACAATTTTTTTGTCTATCCGTGGTAGGTGGTACAAAGTTCCCTGAGACGGCTAGCCAATACTACAAATCATTAAAATTTTATCTGATCTCGTACGGTCATTGACGTTTGCAATGATTCGAAATTGGCTAGCCTTCTCAAGATAGTTGAGCGACCACACTAACACCATTGCCACTACTCTCAGCGACAACCATCCCTTTATCTCCTGGTTTCTGATGCAGAGTTGCAAGTCACAGACATCCTTCTCCCAACAATTAAAAGATAGCTCCAAGTCAAGATTCAGTCTTACAGGATATTTCCCTTGGTGTGGCCAGACCCAAATTAGCACCCTTAAGATGGATACTCCAAGTCCGGTAACTGTAGTTATGGTAGCAATACTTTTGTCATTTTGAATTAAAAAGTGGACATACCACTACAATTAAGAAAATGTCACGATTCTTTATTTATGCAAACTATCAATTTCCATTGCCGTTATTCCAGCATCTTTTTATTTGACACCCAATACGTGTGCAGTAATGAAGCTATTATTAAGTTTATTATTCGCTGCTGCTGGTGGCTGTTATTAAGTTTTTTAAGCTTCAAAATGCCATTTTTGTCTCCACAGATTAAATATAAATATGCAAATGATGTTTGCAGATCCAGTTATTTAAAGTTGAAAAACTGGTCCTTCATGTCCTTTCCAATGAAAAAGTTCATAATCCGCTTTATGATCTCAGAATGCCAGAAGCGTTGAAGTTTTTAGTTCCTTCGCAAATTAGAGGACGTCTATAATTTTTTGCCAGGTTTGACTTTGAGCGGGATTCTTTCAAATGAGCACAATAAAACTACTTTCGGCTGGAATTTCTCTTAGGTCTCTTGAGCAGGCATGCGTGGCACGGCCTTTTTGGTACCCATTATCTGTGAGACCGGTTTATTGGGCAAATCTGAGACAATAGCGTTTGCAGCGTCTGCAGATGCGATACGCAAAGTTTCTGAATTAAATTTAATATTAAATTCGAGATATAGATAAAACACAGATATCGCAACATTCAAATGTAGCCATATTATGCGCTGAAAGTATTAATACCTTTTTTGAAAAGAAAAGAAAAGAAAATATATTTATTTGCGGAATATCCATGTTGAAGTTGTTACAAAATTATTTAAGCTTTCCAACATGTTCTACCACATTGTGGTGTGCAAATATTTTTAAATTTATAAAAGTAATTATTTAATTATGTACACAATGTTTTAATGTTCATACAAAAAATAGTTTTATACTTCTTATAATTTGAATTATAAATTACAAACAAATTTAACCCTGTCTACCGTAAACTAAACCACTACTTTATGAACTTAGAGGTAAAATTAAAATTTATAGTGTTTGTTATGTAAGTATATAGTTACTAAATAAAATATCTGATAACTGCAATATACTGCTTGTGAATATAGTAATATCTTTTTTATAACGTTTATATATAATTCTGTATCTTATTTGTATGACTGTATCGTTTAATTTTTGTTGGGATATAAATTTCTCATTACACTTAATAAATTTTCTTTTTAAATTGTCTCCTTAATTAGTAGTTTAGTAAGGAGTCTTCCGTATCTATCCACTTTGAACTTGATGCGTTTTCTATTGTCTCTGTCACCTTGGTACATATAATAATGGTATAAACTACCTCGTATATTATTGTCCACTACCTTAAGCTTGCATTTCCTGTAATGTTTAAAATGTTTAAGTGATGAATAGACTGAATTTATGTATGGCGTAGTAACATCATGTAAGGCTTAAGCCTTGAGGCTTGTTTATAACTGGCCAATGTGCAATACCAATGAATAATATTAATACAGAATATAAACTACGAGTACGCAATAAATAACTAGATACTATCTTGCTTTGTTTGTATTGGTTGGAGTCGTTTTGTTCGCTTCATCTTAAGGTTCATGCAAATATTGCCAGGCTCGAGTTTGATCCTCGACAGGGGTAGCTACTTATTATCAGAATCTGTATTTCTGGATCTGAGTGTTTCCGTTTATAAGCGTCATAAACATAATTATCATTACATGCAAATAATTTGTTTGCTTTGACCAAAGAGTAAAGTTACTGTTCATAAAGCTTTGACTTTAAAGCAACTATGAAGGTTGACATTCGCCTGACAAATTCGCTTTAATTTTTAAATCTAGTTATAAGCGTTATATGTTATGGTCTCCTTAGTTTATTTATATTTGCATTTTATATCAAGAACATTTATGTAAGTAATATAAAATTAGTAGCTAAAACAGTATATTCGTTCAAAGTTGTAGTAGTACATTGTTTTTATAGAACATATATGCAGAAAATTAGTTTGTTTAAATAGATGCCTATCTTTAAAAAAACTACTTTTTGTACTAGGTGACAACTTTGTAACGTCATGGCTGCCTACATTTATCAGACAATTCATGTAATACGACGATTTAAAAAAAAATATAGTACAAAATTTGAAATAGGAATGCGTAGTAAACTTCTTGATATTATCTTGCTTAGTTGCCATCAGCAGTCGTTTTATTCGTTTGCCTTATGAAGCCACATGCAAATATTACGGGCTCTGCATCCAAGTTTGAAAGGGTATTTAGCATAAACAGACCGAGTCTTCTAAGGAGCTCTTGTACTTCTAATACGCTCGTTTTGTCCTGTAATGAGCCATACGCAGCAGTAATGGCCCATCATAAGACCACACATGTGGCATATCTACTTCCTGGTCAGGATTATAAAATAACATTTTTAATTATTTATACGGGATACTCACGATCTCTTTTTATTTTATTTGTCGATATTTCGGCCTAGTTGCATAGACCGTGGTCACGACGGTATCGACAAATAAAATAAAAAGAGATCGTGAGTATCCCGTATAAATAATTAAAAATGTTATTAATTCGCGACGATTTAAGTTTAAAATCTTAGGATTATAAAAGTTGATTAGTTAATCAGAAGCCTTGTCAAAGTAGTTTTAAAATTATGTAGCCCTGAAGTCTAAACTTAAATAAGGGTTGATTTTAATGCAAAATAGATACAACAACGTCTGGGCTGGCTACCTGACAGTAAGCTGTAATTGCTTCTGCTAAAGTTTGCCAATGCGATGAAAATTCTAAAAACTTTATTAAAGCTGGATTAAAGCTAGTTGGATAAACTTTTTTCGTTAAGCTATTAAAAAGTTTAACTGTTTATGTAAAAAATGTGTGTGAGAAGAGAATGGTTGTTAGCGTCCAAATATACAGGTACAG